>SZWC01003704.1:172497-187692 GCA_023375785.1 Penium margaritaceum | reverse complement strand
CTGATGATCAACTGCGCGGCGCGGCGGGGCGGTTCAGGTGTCAGCGAAGAAGGAGGAGGCGATGATGGTACCCGGATCTTTCTCTGGGCTCTGATACCATGTCAGGATTTTGGAGTGACTGGCGGAGCCGAAAGGGATGGCTGCAACTGAGCTTTGAGAAGGATTGGTGAGGCTGCGGAGAGCTGACGGTTTGCTGACGTCAGCCGTGCGACAGAGAGACATCAATGGAGCACTGCTGGAAGACACTTGGGCACAAGACTTCATAATGGAAAGGATAGTTCGCATGTTGTGGAGTTGATAAGAGGCGGAAATGAGGCAGTCCCGACCTTGTTTGTAGTTCACGTTAGAAACAGCGAGTGGATTCCTTGATGTAACAAGTGGGACACGGCAAGCTGCTTGTAGTGATGTAAGCGAGGAGCTGAAGTGAAACGGAAGCAACGAACTGAGCATTGATGATAAGCGGAGCGAGGCAACGATGAAGATTGAATGATGAAGATTGAGGAAGACGATTGGTGATGGCGGCGGCAAAGAGGGGCTGAGCCCAGGGAACCACAAATGGTTAATCATATTAAGGAAAGTACAATGTCCTAAGTACTAGCTAGGCTAGGTCTGTGGTTAGGGTGGGTGGTACGACAGTAGTCGCCATTGCCACCTTGCTGTTGCTGCTGCTACTGGTGAGGGCCGAGTCGCGAGGCGACTCGGCTGAGTAGTGCTCGTGTGATGCGAGCGAGCACCACTTGTTTCCTTGTATCGTGGGGCAGACCAGAACCCGGTTTGCTGTGCGATGCTGATCGGAGTGGCGGTGATTGTTGGTCGTGGGGAGCCGACATCGTCTTCGATCTTCCAGTGCTTGGTTCGTGAGCCACCCATTGTCGCGTATCGTGGACCTGACTGTCGAGGAGGTTCGTGGGCAGGCTCGGTGGTGAGGTTCGTGGGCTGGTCGTCCGTTGAGGGCTAGCCGTTGTGCAGATATTCAGGGGGCGACGGACATCTGCTGCAAGAGTAGTTGATACGCCGAGCGAGAGGGTATTTGGGTAAATCCGGTTGCTGCCTCTCCGAAGCCCCGAGGGTAGATGGTTCATGCAGGGGGTACGAGATTAACTTGGGCTGGGACTTGATGGCAGTAGAGTATTTTCTGCCATAAGTATGTGTAAGTGTGTGTAAGTGCGTGTAAGTGTGTCTAAGTGCGTGTAAGTGCATGTAAGTGTATGTAAGTGCGTGTAAGTGCGTGTATGTATGTGTAAGTGTTTGTAAGTGCGTATAAGTATGTGTAAGTGCGTGTAAGTGTGTGAAAGTTCGTATAAGTACGTGTAAGTGCGTGTAAGTGCAATTTACTGCGTGTAAGTGCATGTAAGTGTGTGTAAGTATGTGTAAGTGCATGTAAGTGCGTGTAAGTATGTGCAAGTATGTGTAAGTGTGTGTACATGCGTGTAAGTGCGTGTAAGTACATGTAAGTGTGTGTAAGTGCGTGTAAGTGCGTGTAAGTGCGTGTAAGTGTGTGTAAGTGCGTAAGTGCGTGTTAGTGTATGTAAGTGCGTGTAAGTGCGTGGAAGTGCGTGTAAGTGTGTGTAAGTGTGTGTAAGTGTGTGTCAGTGCGTGTAAGTACGTGTAAGTGCGTAAGTACGTGTAAGTGAATGTAAGTGCATGTAACTGTGTATAAGGGCATATAACTGCGTGTAAGTGTGTGTAAGTGCATGTAAGTACGTGTAAGTGCATGTAAGTGCGTGTAAGTATGTCTAAGTATGTGTAAGTGCGTGTGAGTGCATGTAAGTATGTATAAGTGTGTGTAAGTGCGTGTAAGTGTATGTAAGTGCGTGTAAGTGTGTATAAGTGCGTGTAAGTGCATGTAAGTGCTTGTAAGTACGCGTAAGTGCTTGCAAGTGCGTGTAAGTATGTGCAAGTGCGTGTAAGTGTGTGTAACTGCATGTAAGTGCATATAACTGCGTATAACTGCATGTAAGTGTGTGGAAGTGCGTGTAAGTACGTGTAAGTGCGTGTAAGTGCGTGTAACGGTGTGTAAGTGTGTGTAAGTGTGTGTAAGTGCGTGTAAGTGTGTGTAACTGCGTGTAACTACGTGTAAATGCGTGTAAGTGCGTATAAGTACGTATAAGTGTATGTAAGTACGTGTAAGCTCATGTAAGTGTTTGTAAGTGTGTGTAAGTATGTGTCAGTGCGTGTAAGTGGGTGTATGTTCGTGTAAATACGTGTAAGTGCGTGTAAGTGCAATTAACTACTTGTCAGTGCGTGTAAGTGCGTGTAAGTGCGTGTTAGAGCGTGTAAGTGCGTGTAAGTGTGTGCAAGTGCGTGTAACTACGTATAAGTATGTGTACGTGGGTGAAAGTGCATGTAAGTGTGTGTAAGTGTGTGTAAGTGCGTGTAAGTTTGTGTAAGTGCGTGTATGTTTGTGTAAGTGCATGTAAGTACGTGTAAGTATGTGTACGTACGTGTAAGTGCGTGGAAGTGCGTGTAAGTGCGTGTAAGTGTGTGTAAGTGCGTGTAAGTGTATGTAAGTGCGTGTAAGTGTGTGTAAGTGCGTGTAAGTGTATGTAAGTGCGTGTAAGTGTGTGTAAGTGCGTGTAAGTGTATGTAAGTGCGTGTAAGTGTGTGTAAGTGCGTGTAAGTGTATGTAAGTGCGTGTAAGTGTGTGTAAGTGCGTGTAAGTGTATGTAAGTGCGTGTAAGTGTGTGTAAGTGCGTGTAAGTGTATGTAAGTGCGTGTAAGTGTGTGTAAGTGCATGTAAGTACGTGTAAGTATGTGTACGTGGGTGTAAGTGCATGTAAGTGTGTGTAAGTGTGTGTAAGTGCGTGTAAGTTTGTGTAAGTGCGTGTATGTTTGTGTAAGTGCATGTAAGTACGTGTAAGTATGTGTACGTACGTGTAAGTGCGTGGAAGTGCGTGTAAGTGCGTGTATGTGTGTGTAAGTGCATGTAATTATATGTAGGTGCGTGTAAGTACGTGTAAGTACGTGTAAGTGTTTGTAAGTGTGTGTAAGTACGTGTAAGGTCATGTAAGTGCGTGTAAATTAGTGTAAGTGCGCGTAAGTGCGTGTAAGTGTAATTAACTATATTTAAGTGCATGTAAGTGTGTGTAAGCGTGTGTAAGTGTGTGTAAGTGCGTGTAAGTATGTGCAAGTACGTGTAAGTGTGTGTAAGTGGGTGTAAGTGCGTGTAAGTGCATGTAAGTGTGTTTAAGTGCGTGTAAGTGCGTGTAAGTACGTGTAAGTGTGTGTAAGTACGTGTAAGTGCGTGTAAGTGTGTGTAAGTGCATGTAAGTATGTGTAAGTACGTGTAAGTGTGTGTAAGTGCGTGTAAGTGCGTATAAGTGCGTGTAAGTGCGTGTAAGTGTGTGTAAGTGTGTAAGTGCATGTAAGTGCATGTAAGTGCGTGTAATTGCGTGTATGTGCGTATAACTGCGTATAACTGCGTGTAAGTGCATGTAAGTAGGTGTAAAGGCGTGTAAGTACGTGTTAGTGTGTGTAAGTGTGTGTAAGTGCGTGTGAGTGCGTGTAAGTGCGTGTAAGTGCGTATAAGTGCGTGTAAGTGTGTGTAAGTGCGTGTAAGTGCATGTAAGTGCGTGTAAGTACGTGTAAGTGCGTGTAAGTGCGTGTAAGTGCATGTAAGTGCTTGTAAGTGCATGTAAGTACGTGCAAGTGTGTGTAAGTGTGTGTAACTGTGTGTAAGTGCATGTAACTGTGTGTAACTGCATGTAAGTGTGTGTAAGTATGTTATAGTGCGTGTAAGTGTGTGTAAGTGCATGTAAGTACATGTAGGTACGTGTAAGAGCATGTAAGTGTGTGTAAGTGCGTGTAAGTGTGTGTAATTGCGTGTAAGTATTTGCAAGTGCGTATAAGTATGTGTAAGTGTGTGAAAGTGCGTGTGAGTATGTGTAAATGCGTGTAAGTGCAAAAAACTACGTGTAAGTGCGTGTAAGTGCGTGTAAGTGCATGTAAGTGCGTTTAAGTGTGTGTAAGAGTGTGCAAGTACATGTAAGTACGTGAAAGTGCGTGAAAGTGTGTGTAAGTACATGTAAGTGTGTGTAAGTGCGTGTAAGTATGTGCAAGTGTGTGTAAGTGCGCGTAAGTGCGTGCTAGTACGTGTAAGTGCATGTAAGTACTTGTAAGTGCTTGTAAGTACGTGTAATTGCATGTAAGTCCGTATAAGTGCGTGTATGTGCGTGTAGGTGCATGTAAGTGCGTGCAAGTGCTTGTAAGTGCGTGTATGTGCATGTAAGTGTATGTAAGTGCGTGGAAGTACGTGTAAGTGCATGTAAGTACGTGTAAGTGCGTATAAGTGCGTGTAAGTGTGTGTAAGTACGTGTAAGTGTGTGTGAGTGCGTGTAAGTATGTATAAGTGCGTGTAAGTGATAATAAGTGCATGTAAGTGCGTGTAAGTGCTTGTAAGTACGTGTAAGTGCGTGTACGTGCGTGTAAGTACGTATAAGTGCGTTTAAGTACGTGTAAGTGCGTGTAAGTGCGTGTAAGTCATGTAACTGCGTGTAACTCTGTGTAAGTGTGTGTAAGTACATGTAAGTGCGTATACGTGCGTGTAAGTGCATGTAACTGCGTGTAAGTGAGTGTAAGTGTGTATAAGTATGTGTAAGTGTGTGTAAGTGGATGTAAGTACGTGTAAGTGCGTGTAAGTACATGTAAGTGCGTGTAAGTGCGTGTAAGTGCGTGTAAGTACGTGTAAGTGCATGTAAGTTCGTGTAACTACGTGTGTAACTGAGCGTAAGTGGATGTAAGTGCGTGTACGTGCGTGTAAGTGCGTGTAAGTGCGTGTAAGTATGTGTAAGTATGTGTAAGTGTGTGTAAGTGCATGTAAGTGTGTGTAAGTGTGTGTAAGTGTGTGTAAGTGTGTGTAAGTGTGCATAAGTTTGTGTAAGTGCGTGTAAGTGCGTGTAAGTGCGTGTAAGTACGTGTAAGTGTGTGTAAGTGCGTGTAAGTGTGTGTAAGTATGTCTAAGTATGTGTAAGTGTGTGTGAGTGCATGTAAGTACGTAGAAGTGTGTGTAAGTGCGTGTAAGTGCATGTAAGTGCATGTAAGTGTGTGTAAGTGCATGTAAGTGCGTGTAAGTGCGTGTAAGTACGTGAAAGTGCTTGTAAGTGTGTGTAAGTATGTGCAAGTGCGTGTAAGTGTGTGTAACTGCGTGTAAGTGTGTATAACTGCATATAATTGCGTGTAAGTGCATGTAAGTGTCTGTCAGTGCGTGTAAGTACGTGTAAGTACATGTAAGTGCGTATAAGTATGTGTAAGTGCGTGTAAGTACGTGGAAGTGCGTGTAACTGCGTGTAACTGTGTGTAAGTGCGTGTAAGTGCGTGAAAGTTTGTATAAGTGCATGTAAGTGCATGTAACAGCGTGTAAGTACGTGTAAGTGTGTGTAAGTACGTGTAAGTGTGTGTAAGTGCATGTAAGTGTGTGTAAGTACGTGTAAGTACGTGTAAGTGCGAGTAATTGCGTGTAAGTACGTGTAAGAGTGTGTAAGTACGTGTAACTACGTGTTACTGCGTGTAAGTGTATGTAAGTATGTGTAAGTGCGTGTAAGTACGTGTAAGTGGACATAAGTGCTTGTAAGTGCGTGTAAGTACGTGTAAGTACGTGTAAGTACGTGTAACTGCGTGTAGCTGTGTGTAATTGTATGTAATTGTGTGCAAGTGCGTGTAAGTGCGTGTAAGTGCGTGTAAGTGCGTGTATGTACGTGTAAGTGCGTGTAAGTGTGTGTAAGTGTGTGTAAGTACATGTAAGTGCATGTAAGTGATTGTACGTGTGTGTACGTACGTATAAGTGCGTATAAGTGCGTGTAAGCTCGTGTAAGTATGTGTAAGTACGTGTAAGTATAATTAACTGCATGTAAGTGCATGTAAGTGCACGTGAGTGCGTGTTAGAGTGTGTAAGTACGTGTAAGTGTGTGCAAGTGCGTGTAAGTGTGTGTAAGTGTGTGTAAGTGCGTGGAAGTGCATGTAAGTGCGTGTAAGTGCGTATAAGTGTGTGTAAGTCCTTGTAAGTACGTATAAGTGCGTGTAAGTACGTGTAAGTGCGTGTAAGTGCATGTAAGTATGTGTAAGTACGCGTAACTACTTGTAAGTGGGTGTAAGTGCATGAAAGTTCTTGTAAGTACGTGTAAGTGCGTGTATGTCCGTGTAAGTACGTGTAAGTGTCTGTAAGTGCGTGTAAGTACGTGTAAGTGCGTATAAGTACGTGTAAGTGCGTGTAAGTACGTGTAAGTACGTGTAAGTGCGTGTAAGTACGTGTAAGTGCGTGTAAGTACGTGTAAGTGCATGTAAGTGCAAGTAAGTGCGTAAGTGCGTGTAAGTGCATGCAAGTGCGTGTAAGTACGTATAAGTGCGTATAACTGCGTGTAAGTGCGTGCAAGTGCATGTAAGTGTGTGTAAGTATATGTAAGTGCATCTAAGTGCGTGTAAGTGCGTGTAGGTACGTGTAAGTACGTGTAAGTGTGTATAAGTACGTGAAAGTGTGTGTAAGTGTGTTTAAGTGCGTATAACGGCGTGTAAGTGCGTGTAAGTGCGTGTAAGTGTGTATAAGTGCGTGTAAGTGCATGTAACTGCATGTAAGTGTGTGTAAGTGTGTGTAAGTATGTGTTAGTGTGTGTAAGTACATATAAGTGCGTGTAAGTGTGTGTAAGTGTTTGTAAGTACATGTAAATGTGTGTAAGTACGTATAAGTGTGTGTAAGCGTGTGTAATTGCATATAACTGCGTGTAAGTGTGTGTAAGTGTGTGTAAGTGCGCGTAAGTGCGTGTAAGTGCATGTAAGTATGTATAACTGCGTGTACGTGTGTGCAAGTACGTGTACGTGCATGTAAGTGTTTGTAAGTGCTTGTAAGTATGTGTAAGTGCGTGTAATTGCGTGTAAGTTTGTGTAAGTACGTGTAAGTACGTGTAAGTACAATGAACTACGTGTAAGTGCGTGTAAGTATGTGAAAGTACGTGTTATAGCGTTTAAGTGCGTGGAAGTGCGTTTAAGTGCGTGTACGTGCAAGTAAGTGCATGTAAGTAAGTGTAAGTATGTGTAAGTGTGTGTAAGTGTGTGTAAGTGCGTATTAGTGCATGTAAGTGCGTACGGATAAGTGCGTGTAAGTGTGTGTAAGTGCATGTAAGTGAGTGTAAGTGCGTGTGAGTGTGTGTGAATGCGCGTGAGTGCGTGTGAGTGTGTGTAAGTACGTGTAAGTGCGTGCAAGTACGTGTAAGTACGTGCAAGTGCGTGAAAGTGTGTGTGTGTGTATAAGTGTGAGTGCAACTGCGTGTGTAAGTGCGTGTATGTGCGTTTATGTGTGTGTAAGTACGTGTAAGTACGTGTAAGTACGTGTGAGAGTATGTAAGTTCGTGTAAGTGCCTGCAAGTACGTGTAAGTGTGTGTACGTACGTGTAAGTGCGTGTAAGTGCGTGTAAGTACGTGTATGTGCGTGTAAGTGCGTGTAAGTGCGTGTAAGTGCGTGTAAGTACGTGTAAGTGCGTGTAAGTATGTGTAAGTACGTGTAAGTACGGGTAACTGCAGGTAAGTGTGGGTAAGTGTGTGTACGTGCGTGTAAGTGTGTGTAAGCGTGTAAAAGTGCATGTAATTACGTGTAAGTGCATGTAGGTACGTGTACGTGCATGTAAGTGCTTGTTAGTGCGTGTAAGTGTGTGTAAGTGCATGTGAGTGCGTGTAAGTGCGTGTAAGTGTGTGTAAGTGCATGTAAGTGCATGCCGATAAGTACGTGTAAGTACGTGTAAGTGCGTGTAAGTGTATGTAAGTGTGTGTAAGTATATGTAATGCATGCAAGTGCGTGCAAGTGCGTGTGTGTGCGTGTGTAAGTGCGTGCGTAAGTACGTGTATGTACATGTATGTGTGTGTAAGTGCATGTAAGTGCGTGTAAGTGCGTGTGAGAGTGTGTACGTGTGTGTACGTGCATGTAAGTGTGTGTAAGTGCATGGAAGCACGCACTTGCATGCACTTGCACGCACTTACACATACTCATACGCACACACACACACTCACACGCACTCACATACACTCACACACACTCATACACACTTACACGCACTTATACGTTCTTACACGCACTGATACGCACTTACACACACATACACACACATACACACACATACACAAGCATTTACATGCATTTGCACGCACTTGAACACACTTGCATGCACTTTCAGCACTTGCACGCACGTACACCCACTTATACGTACTTACAAGTACTTACACACACTTGCCTGCACTTACACACACTTACACGCACTTCCAAACACTTCCACGCACTTACACGCACTTACACGCACTTACACGCACTTACACGCACTTACACGCACTTACACACACTCACACACACTCATCCGCACTCACCCGCACTCACACGCACTCACATACACTCACACGTACTCACACGCACTCACACATACTCACACATACTCACACATACTTACATGCACTTACACGCACTCATACACACTTACATGCACTTACACGTACTTACACACACGTACACACACATACACGTACATAAAAGCACATACACACATATACACACACTTACACAAGCACTTACATGCACTTACACGCACTTGCACGCACTTGCACATACTTGCACGTACTTACACGTACTTACACGCACTTACACGCACTTATATGTACTTACACGCACTTACACACACTTAACCACACTTACATGCTCTTACATGCACTTACATGCACTTACGCATACTTACACGCACTTACACGTACTTACATGCACTTACACACACTCACACATACTCACACGCACTCACACGCACTCACATGCACTCACGCGCACTCACACGTACTCACACGCACTCACACGTACTCACATGCACTCACACATACTCACACACACTCATACGCATTCACACGCCCTCACACGCACTCACACATACTTACACACACTCACACGTACTTATATGCACTTACACTCACTTACTCGCACTTACATACACTTACACGTACATACACACACATACACGCACTTCCATACACATACACGCACTTACACGCACTTACACGCACTTGCATGCATTTGCACGCACTTGCACGCACTTGCATGCACTTACACGCACTTACACGCACTTACACACACTTACATGCACTTACACGCATTTCTACATACTTACTCACACTTACATGCACTTACATGTACTTACACGTACTCACATGTACTCATACGTACTCACACGCACTCACATGCACTCACATGCACTCACATGCACTCACACGCACTCACACACTTTCACACGCACTCACACGCAGTCACACGTACTTACACGCACTTACACGTAACTACACACACTTAGACGCACTTATACACGCTTACACGTACTTACACGCACTTACACGCTCTTACACACACTTATACACACATACACACATACAAGCACATACACGCACCTACATAAGCATTTACACGCACTTACACGCACTCACATAGTACGTGTAAGTGTGTGTAAGTGCGTGTAATTGTGTGTAAGTGTGTGTAAGTACGTGTAAGTACGTGTAAGTGTGTGTAAGTACGTGTAAGTACATGTAAGTGTGTGTAAGTGCGTGTAAGTACGTGTAAGTGTGAGTAAGTGCGTGTTAGTACGAGTAAGTGCGTGTAAGTGTGTGTAAGTACGCGTAAGTGCGCGTAAGTACGCGTAGGTGTGTGTAAGTGCGTGTAAGTGCACATAAGGGCGTATAAGTGTGTGTAAGTGCGTGTAAGTGCGTGTAAGTGTGTATAAGTACGTATAAGTGCGTGTTAGTGCGTGTAAGTGCATGTAAGTGTGTGTAAGTGCGTGTAAGTACGTGTAAGTGTGTGTAGGTGTGCGTAAGTGCGTGTAAGCGCATGTAAGTGTGGGATAAGAATGTGTAAGTACGTGTAAGTGGGTGTAAGTATGTGTAAGTGTGTGTAAGTGTGTGTAAGTGTGTGTAGGAGCATATATGTGCGTGTAAGTGCGTATAAGTGTGTGAGAGTGTGTTTAAGTGCATGTAAGTATGTGTAAGTGCGTGTAAGTGCGTGTAAATGTGTGTAAGTGTGTGTAAGTGTGCGTAAGTACGTGTAAAAGCGTGTAAGTGCGTGTAAGTACGTGTAAGTGCGTATAAATGCGTGTAAGTATGTGTAAGTGCATGTAAGTGCGTGTAAGTACGTGTAAGTGCGTGTAAGTGCGTGTAAGTGCGGGTAAGTGCGTGTAAGTGCGTGTACGTGCGGGTAAGTGTGTGTAAGTGCGTGTAAGTGCGTGTAAGTGTGTGTAAGTGTGTGTAAGTGCATGTAAGTGCGTGTAAGTGCGTGTAAGTGCGGGTAAGTGCGTGTAAGTGCGTGTAAGTGCGGGTAAGTGCGTGTAAGTGCGTGTAAGTGCGGGTAAGTGCGTGTAAGTGCGTGTAAGTGCGGGTAAGTGCGTGTAAGTGCGTGTAAGTGCGGGTAAGTGCGTGTAAGTGCGTGTAAGTGCGGGTAAGTGCGTGTAAGTGCGTGTAAGTGCGGGTAAGTGCGTGTAAGTGCGTGTAAGTGCGGGTAAGTGCGTGTAAGTGCGTGTAAGTGCGGGTAAGTGCGTGTAAGTGCGTGTAAGTGCGGGTAAGTGCGTGTAAGTGCGTGTAAGTGCGGGTAAGTGCGTGTAAGTGCGTGTAAGTGCGGGTAAGTGCGTGTAAGTGCGTGTAAGTGCGGGTAAGTGCGTGTAAGTGCGTGTACGTGCGGGTAAGTGTGTGTAAGTGCGTGTAAGTGCGTGTAAGTGTATGTAAGTATGTGTAAGTGCGTGTAAGTGTGTGTAAATGCATATAAGTGTGTATACGTGTGCTTACGTGTGTGTAAGTGCGTGTAAGTGCGTGTAAGTGTGTGTAAGTGCGTGTAAGTGCGTGTAAGTGCGTGTAAGTGCGTGTAAGTGCGTGTAAGTGCGTGTAAGTGTGGATAAGTGTGTTTTAGTGCGTACAAGTGCTTGTACGTGCGGGTAAGTGTGTATAAGTGCTTATAAGTACGTGTGAGTGCGTGTGAGTGCATGTGAGTGCGTGTGAGTGCGTGTAAGTACGTGTAAGTGTATGTAAGTATGAGTAAGTGCGTGTTAGTACGTGTAAGTGCGTGTAAGTGTGTGTAAGTACGTGTAAGTGCGTGTAAGTGCGTGTAAGTGCGTGTAAGTACGTGTAAGTACGTGTAAGTACGTTTAAGTGCATGGAAGTGCGTGTAAGTATGTGTAAGTACATGTAAGTGCGTGTAATTGCTTGTAAGTGCGTGTGAGTGCGTGTAAGTGTGTGTAAGTACGTGTAAGTTTGTGTAAGTGTGTATAAATGCGTGTAAGAATGCGTAAGTGCGTGTAAGTGCGTGTAAGTACATGTATGTGTATGTAAGTGCGTGTAAGTGCGTGTAACTGCATGTAATTGCGTGTAAGTGCATGTAAGTACGTGAAAGTGTGTATAAGTGCGTGTAAGTACATGTAACTACGTGTGAATGCATGTATCTGCGTGTAACTATGTGGAAGTGCGTGTAAGTGAGTGTAAGTGCGTGTAAGTGCGTGTAAGTGCGTGTAAGTGTGTGTAAGTGCGTGTAAGTGCGTGTAAGTGCGTGTAAGTATGTGTAAGTGCACGTAAGTGCGTATAAGTGCGTATAAGTGTGTGTGAGGGTGTGTAAGTGTGTGTAAGTACATGTAAGTGCGTGTAAGTGCGTGTAAGTACGTGTAAGTTCATGTAAGTACGTGTAAGTGCGTGTAAGTGTGTGTAAGTGCATGTAAGTACGGGTAAGTACGTGTAAGTGCATGTACGTGCAGGTAAGTATGGGTAAGTACGTGTAAGTGCATGTGAGTGCGTGTAAGTGCGTGTAAGTGCGTGTAAGTGTGTGTAAGTGTGTGTAAGTGTGTGTAAGTGTGTGTAAGTACACGTAAGTGCGTGTAAGTGTGTGTAAGTGTGTGTAAGTGTGTGTAAGTGCGTGTAAGTGTGTGTAAGTATGTATAAGTGTGTGTAAGTGTGTGTAAGTGCGCATAAGTGTGTGTAAGTACATGTAAGTGCGTGTAAGTGCGTGTAAGTGTGTGTAAGTGCGTGTAAGTACGTGTAAGTGCGTATAAGTGCGTGGAAGTACGTGTAAGTGCGTGTAATTGTGTGTAAGTGCGGGTAAGTACGTGTAAGTGCGTGTAAGTGCGTGTAAGTGTGTGTAAGTACATGTAAGTACGTGTAAGTGTATGTAACTATGTGTAAGTGCATTTAAGTGTGTGTAAGTACGTGTAAGTATGTTTAAGTGCGTGTAATTGCGTGTAAGTGCATGTAAGTGCATGTAAGTGCATGTACGTGCTTGTAAGTAAGTGTAAGTGCGTGCAAGTGTGTGTAAGTATGTGTAACTGCGTGTAAGTTCTTGGAAGTGCAGATAAGTGTGTGTAAGTACGTGTGTCAGGCGGAAATCCACCGCAGCTCCGCGGGGTGAGAAATGTATCCGCAGAAGGCCAACTCCGCGGATCAGTGGATCCGCGGACAAGACTCTGCCGGGGGCAGCAAGCATGAGGAGACGCGCGGAAAGCTGGCTCCCGCACCAAGGTTGCGGTAGAGCATGGGGTGGCGCAGAATCCTGTGGCGGTGGCGGGAAGGACGGCCTGGCGGGAAGGATTGCGGTGGAATTAGAACAAGAACCAAAGGAGGAGAAGGAGGTTGGGACATCGGACGTGCAAGACATCCGCCGACCAAAACAAGAGACAGGAGAATGGTGGCAGGAGCGCGACCAATCAGAACAAAAGGGTGACAGCATTAACCAAGGAGGGGAGACGGGAGGGCACATCGTGGAGGCGGAAAATTCAAGGAAGAACACGAAGAACCGCGTGCACGAGCCGCGGATGAAGAAAGCAACAAGTAGAAGATGGATAGTATGTGTGTGTGTGAGGACAAGACCCGCGGTGCATAGCCGCACTGTGAGGAGTCCAAGTAGAGGAAGTAGGTAAGTGTGAGAGGGATGAGACCGACAGTGTGTAATTACGCTGTGCGGAGTCCCAAGTAGAAAAAGGCCTGACTGGCAGTAGCACAAGTGTAACTCAGACTTGCTTGTATTCAAGAGCATTCTGTGTACTCTGCAATCAGCCTTATAAAGTCATTGGCCTGTTCTCATCTCTCGTGTTCCATCTACTGCTCTCCAACCCTCAGTTGCCCGCGGAGCGTGGTCCGCGGATCTAGGAGCTAAGTGCGTGAAGAGCCGAGAGACCGAGTGGAGTAAGCTGCCGGCGGTCCCTTGCTTGCACACTCCGCGGAACGAGGGTTCCGCAGAAAGGAGTCGGACGCCACGAGGTGGTGGACTTCCGTGTGGCAAGAAGCTGACTGTGGAGCGTTGCTCGCCGGTGAGGCATCTGCGCCAGTGCTCCGAGGCTGTGTCCCGCAGACGACTGTCGCGGTCTCAGTGAGTCCCTGAGGATTAGCGGTAGCGGTAGAGTGACGATTTCGCGGATCAGCGCGGAACCGGATCACCCGCGGAGAAGAACAAAGACGCGACAAAATTGGGGGTATCAGTGTCCTGGTGCAGTGAGTGTGGATAGGTCTTTGCTCTTTGTCAGCAGAACTGCATGTGACCTTCAGATCAGTCATTGATGTCGGCAGCCAGTTTCCTGCATCAGGACGTTGGACGACGGCAACAGCAACCACCGGCGCGCTGCTTCCTGCCACGACCGGCCGCGACCTCCGCGGGAAGCAGGGACTCCTCAATGCCGTCCCGCACGCCAGTCAGTTCCTCACCAGGCCCCGATCCACTCATCCAGCACCGACGGGTAACTGAGTGGTTGGAGCAGCTACACTGGCGCCGCATAATGGATGCACTGGGCGAACACGCGAAGGTGGAAAGTATCCATAGCTCTGCCAGTCACGGCTCAGTTCAGCTTCAGCAGGGGCAGGAGAACCAGCAGGACGTGCTACTTGGGGCACGATGGTTCTCCGATGCACCACCCCCACTGGAGGCATCTTCCGGTGGTGGAAAACCCGAGGCTTTTCGCGGATTGGTATATCGGCGCCGAGGCGGACAGCAGCAGATTCCTGGCGATGTGGAGCCGCAACCCGCGAACCCGCCTGTGCATCCGCAACCCTTACCCCTGAGTCCCGAGGATTCAGGAATCCCGAGGCACCAACACCAGATGAGCAGCAGATCTCAGCGCGGGTGCAACAGGTGCGGCTCCCTATCCCCACTCTTGGGATACCTCAGGACATGAATCCGCTGCATCAGCTAGTAGGGACAACCCTGGGGGTCCCGGCCGCGGAACTACTTGGGCGCAGTCTGCGACAACAGCCGGTGGCCACACCGGAGCAGCTCACGGGGATCCCGCGGATGGGGGCGTCCGTGTCCACGCAGACACCGGGAGCCGCACAATCACCAGTGAACCACTTCCCCGTGAATCAGATCCCGCTGACCATGGGAGTGATGGCCACGGGAGCAGCCACGCAATTCCAGGTGGTTGGAATGGCCCAACCATCGGGGCACCCGCAGCAGCAGCACCCGGGGGATGGGCAGGCAGGCACGGCGCAACAGCTCTCCGCGTCACAGCCGAACCCGGCCACCCTGCCAACCGGAGTGTCCCCGCAACTGCCTATGCCAAGTACACCACCACAGCAGCAGACGATGAGCACCACGCAGGCGGCGACCATGCCACATCCACATGCGGTGGGACTACAACAGCCGGCGCATCCACCATCGCAACCCACAATGAATGTGGGGGTGATGGCAGGCCCCCCCTGCAATAGCGCAGACGCCACCACAAATGCCTCAGCCTGGAGGCAGAGCCATCCAGCAAAGGAACACGCTCCAGCCTCTCCCAACCGGGACCCCGCCAACGAGCTATCAGCAACAGAAGGTTGGAAGCGGAACACAGTCAATGAACACAACACAGCCTCCCGCGGTTACACAAGCACTATGGACACACCAGGCACAGTAGCAGATGGGTCCAGTGGCGGTTGGGATGGTGCCACACGCGCTTGTGCCCAACATGTTACCACAGATGCCTATGCTCACCTATCAGCAGCTCCCCCATCAGCAGCCAGTTGGAGCAACGCCAGTTGGAGGGACTCACCAGACCTCGTTGCCAACACAGGCCGCACAGAGCAACGCGTACCTGCCACCACGGCAGCTACCTGGGAATCCGCACCTGACTACCAGCGCGGGACCAGCAATTCACCCTCACGTCCCGGCGGCAGCCCCACCAACTCAGATGTATTGGGTACCACAAACAGCGGTTGCACCAGTGCAGGGGACTCCGGTCCCGCCGCCTGGGA
>SZWC01003704.1:136169-149631 GCA_023375785.1 Penium margaritaceum | reverse complement strand
AGGCACAGGTACCCTAGGCACAGGCGCAGGTACCCTAGGCACAGGCGCAGGTACCCTAGGCACAGGCGCAGGTACCCTAGGCACAGGCGCAAGTACCTTAAGCAAAGGCCCACGTACCCTAGGCACAGGCACAAGTACCCTAGGCACAGGCGCAGGTACCCTAGGGACAGGCGCAGGTACCCTATGTATAGGCGCAGATACCCTAGGCACAGGCGCAGGTACCCTATGGACAGGCGCAGGTACCCTAGGCATAGGACCAGGTAACCTGGGCACAGGTGCAGGTACCCTAGGCACATGCACATGTACCCTAGGCATTGGCGCAGGTACCCTAGGCACAGGTGTAGGTAACCTTGGCACATGCGCAGGTACCCTAGGCACAGGCGTAGGTATCCTAGGCACAGGCGCAGGTACCCTAGGCACTAGCGCAGGAACCCTAAGCAAAGGTCCACGTACCCTAGGCACAGGCACAGGAACCTTAGGCATAGGCGCAGGTACCCTAGGCACAGACGCAGGTACCCTAGGCACAGGCGCATGTACCCTAGGCACAGGCGCAGGTACCCTAGGAACAGGCCTAGGTACACTAGGCACAGGCGCAGGTACTTAGGCACAAGCGCATGTACCCTAAGCACATGCGCAGATACCCTAGGCACAGGCGCAGGTACCCTAGGCATAGGCGCAGGTACCCTAGGCACAGGCGCAGGTACCCCAGGCAAAGGCGCAGGTAACCTGGGCATAGGCGTAGGTATCATAGGCACAAGCGCATGTATCCTAGGCACAGGCGCAGGTACCCTAAGCACAGGCATAGGTACCCTAGGCACAGGAGCAGGTACCCCAGCCATAGGCCCATGTACCCTAGGACAGGCGCAGGTACCCTAGGCAAAGGCGCATGTACCCTAGGCACAAGCGCAGGTACCCTAGGCACAAGCGCAGGTACCCTAAGCACAGGCATACGTACTTAAAGCACAGGCGCAGGTACCCTAGGAACAAGCGCAGGTATCCTAGGGTCAGGCGCACGTACCCTAAGCAAAGTCGCAGGTACCCTAGGCACAGGTGCAGGTACCCTGGGCACAGGCGCAAGTACCCTAGGCATAGGCGCAGCTACCCTAGGCACAGGTGCAGGAAACCTAAGCACAGGCGTAGGTACCCTAGGCACAGTTGCAGGGACCCTAGGCACAAGCGTAGGTACCCTAGGGACAGGCGCAGGTATCCTAGACACAGGCGCAGGTACCCTAGGCACAGGCGCAGGCACCCTAGGCACAGGCGCAGGTACCCTTGGCACAGGCGCAGGTACTATAGGCACAAGCGTAGGTGTTCTAGGCACAGGCGCAGGAACCCGAGGCACAGGCGCAGGTACCCTAAGCACAGGCGCAGGTACCCTAGGCATAGGCGCAGGTACCCTAGGCATAGGCGCAGGTACCCTAGGCATAGGCGCAGGTACCCTAGGGACAGGCGCAGGTACCCTAAGCACAGGCGCAGGTACCCTAGGCACAGGCGTAGGTACCCTAGGCACAGGCGCAGGTACCCTAGGGACAGGCGAAGGTACCCTAGGCACAGGCACAGGTACCCTAGGCACAGGCGCAGGTACCCTAGGCACAGGCGCAGGTACCCTAGGCACAAGCGCAGGTACTATAGGCACAGGCACTGGTATTATAGGCACAGGCGTAGGTACCCTAGGCAGAGGCGCAGGTACCCTAAGCACAGGCGCATGTACCCTAGGCCTAGGCGCAGGTACCCGAGGGATGGGCGCAGGTACCCTAAGCACAGGCGAAGGTACCCTAGGCACAGGCGCAAGTATCCTATGGATAGGCGCAGGTACCCTATGCACCGGCGCCTGTGCTTAGGGTACCTGTGCCTATGGCTAGGGTAGTTGCGCCTGTCCTAAGGTATCTGCGCTTGTGCCTGAGGTACATGCGCATGTTCCTAGGATACCTGCGCCTGTGCCTAGTGTACCTGCGCCTGTGCCTAGGGTACCTGCGCCTGTGCCTAGGGTACCTGCGCCCGTGCCTAGGGTACCTGCGCCTGTGCTTAGGGTACCTGCGCCTGTGCTTAGGATACTTGCGCCTATCCCTAGGGTACCTGCGCCTTTTCCTAGGGTACCTGCGACTGTGCCTAGGGTACCTCCGCCCGTGCCCAAGTTACATGCGTCTGTGCCTAGGGTACCTACGCCTGTGCCTAGGGTACCTGCGCCTTTGCCTAGGGTACCTGTGCCTGTCCCTAGGGTACCTGCGCTTGTGCCTAGGGTCCCTGCAACTGTGCCTAGGGTACTTGCGCCTTTGCTTAGGTTTCCTGCACCTGTGCCTAGGGTAGCTGCACCTGTGCCTAGGGTACCTGTGCCTGTGCCCAGGGTACCTGCGCCTGTGCCTAGGGTACCTGCGACTGTGCTTAGGGTACGTGCGCCTGACCCTAGGGTACCTGCGCTTGTTCCTAGGGTACCTGCGCCTGTGCTTTGGGTACCTGCGCATGTGCCTAGGGTACCTGCGCCTGTGCCTAGAATACATGCGCCTGTGCTTATGGTACCTGCGCCTGTGCCCAGGGTACCTATGCCTGTGCCTATAATGCATGTGCCTGTGCCTAGGGTACTTGCGCCTGTGCCTAAGGTACCTGCGCCTGTGCCTAGGGTACCTACGCCTGTGACTACGGTACCTTCGCTTGTGCCCAGGTCACCTGCGCCTGTGCCTGGGGTACATGCGCCTGTGCCTACGGTACCTGCGCCTGTGCCTATGGTACCTGCACATGTGCCAAGGGTTCCTGCGCATGTGCCTAGGATACCTGCGCCTGTGCCTAGAGTACTTGTGCCTGTGCTTAGGGTACCAGCCCTTGTGCCTAGAGCACTTGTGCCTGTGCCTAGGGAACCTGCGCCTGTTCCTAGGGTACCTGCACCTGTGCCCAGGGTACCTGCGCTTGTGCCTAAGATGCATGCGCTTGTGCATAAGGTACTTGCGCTTGTGCCTAGGGTACCTGCGCTTGTTCATAGGGTACATGCGCCTGTGCCTAGGGTACTCGCGCCTGTGCCTAGGGTACCTGTGCCTGTGCCTACAGTACTGGGCCTTTGTTTAGGATACCTGCGCCAGTGCCTATGGTACCTGCGCCTGTGCCTATGACACCTGCGCCTGTGCCTAGGGTACCTGCACCTGTACCCAGGTTACCTGCGCCTGTGCCTAGGGTACCTGCGCCTATGCCTAGGGTACATGTGCCTATGCATAGGGTACCTGCCCTTGTGCCTAGGTTACCTGCGACTGTGCCTAGGGTACCTGCGCCTGTCCCTAAGGTACTTGCACCTGTGCTTATGGTACATGGGCCTGTGCCCATGGTACCTGCGCCTGTCCCTAGGGTACCTACGCCTGTGCATAGGGTACCTGTGCCTGTGCCTAGGGTACGTGGGCCTTTACTTAGGTACCTGCGCTTGTGCCTAAGGTACCTGTGCCTGTGCCTAGGGTACCTGTGCCTTTGCTTACGTACCTGCGCATGTGCTAGGGTACCTGCGCCTTTGCCTAGGGTACTTGCGCCTGTGCCTAGGGTACATGCGCCTGTGCCTAGGGTACCTGCGCATGTCCCTATGGTACGTACGCCTTTGCCTAGTGTACCTGCGCATCTGCCTATGGTACCTGCGCCTGTGCTTAGGGTATCTGTGCCTGTCCCGAGGGTACCTTCGCCTGGGCCAAGGATACCTGCGCCTGTGCCTAGAGTACATGCGCCCGTGCCCAGGTTACATGCGCTAGTACCTAGGTTACCTCCGCCTGTCCCTATGATACCTGCGCCTGTGCCTAGGGTACCTGCGCCTGTGCCTAGGGTACCTGCGCTTGTGCCTAAGGTACCTGCGCCAGAGCCTAGGGAACCTGGTCTGTGCTTAGGGTACCTGCCCTTGTCCCTAGGGTACCTGTACCTGTGCCTAGGGTACCTGCACATGTGCCTATGGTACCTGCGCCTGTGCCTAGTGTACCTGCACCTATGCCTAGGGTACCTGCTCATGTGCCTAGGGTACCTGTGCCTGTGCCTATGGTACCTGCGCCTGTGCCTATGGTACCTGCGCCTGTGCTTAGGGTACCTGCATCTGCGCCTAGGGTACTTGCACCTGTGCTTAGGGTACGTGCGCCTATGCTAAGGGTACCTGCGCTTGTGCTTAGGATACCTGCGCCTCTGCCTAGGGTACCTGCGCCTGTCCCTATGGTACCTGCGCCTGTGCCTGTAGTACCTGCGCCTGTGCCTAGGGTACTTGCACCTGTGCCTAGGGTATGTGCGCCTCTGCCTAGGGTACCTGCGCTTGTGCCTAGGTTACCTGCGTCTGTGCCGATGGTACCTGCGCCTCTGCCTAGGGTACCTGTGCCTGTGCTTATGGTACGTGCGCCTGTGCCTAGGGTACCTACGCCTGTGCCTAGGGTACCTGCCCCTGTGCTTTGGGAATTTGCGGCTGTGCCTAGGGTACATACGCCTGTGCTTAGGGTACCTGCGCCTATGCCTAGGATACATGCGCTTGTGCCCTGGGTACCTGCGCTTGTGTTCAGGTTACCTGCGCCTGTTCCTGGGGTACCTGAGCCTGTGCTTAGGGAGTTGATTTGTAACAGGGCGTTGATTTGCGACAGGGATTTTATTTGCAAATAGGAGTTGTTTCACTACATGCAATTTATTTGTGACTGGCAGTTGATTTGGGACAAGCAGCATATTTGCAACAGATAGTTCATTTACGATAGGCATATGATTTGCCATAGGGAGTTGATATGCAATAGGGAGTTGATTTGCGACATGGAATTGATTTGCGATAGAGAGTTGATTTGCGACACCTGGTTGATTTGCGGCATGAAGTTGATTTGCGACATGGAGTTGATTTGCAACAGGCAGTTGATTTACGACAAGAAGTTGATTTACGACAAGGAGTTGGTTTGCGACAAGCCGTTTATTTGCGACATGGACTTGATTTGTGACAAGCAGTTGATGAAGGAGTTGATTTACGACAGGCAGTCGATTTGCGACAAGGAGTTGATTTGCGGAAGGGAAGTGATTTGCGAGAGGCACTTGATTTGCGACAGAGAGTTGATTTACAACAGGCAGTTAATTTGCGACAAGGAGTTGATTTACAACAGGTAGTTGATAAGCGAAAGGAATTGATTTGCGACAGGGAAGTGATTTGTGACAGGTAGCTGTTTTGTGACGGAGAGTTGATTTCCGACACGCAGTTGATTTGCGGCATGGAGTTGATTTGCGACAGGGAATTGATTTGCGACAGGTAGTTGGTTAGCAATAAGGAGTTGATTTGCGACAGGGAGTTGATTTGCGACAGGGAGTTGATTTACAACAGGCAGTTGATTTGCGACTGGGAGTTGATTTGCGATAGGCAGTTGATTTGCAAGCAACAGGCAGTTGATTTGCGACAGGTAGTTGATTTGCGACATGGAGTTGATATGTGAAATGGAGTTGATTTACGACAAGAGTTGATTTGCGACAGGCAATTGATTTGCAACGGAGAGTTCATTTGCGATAGGGAGCCGATTTGCGATAGGCAGTTGATTTGTGACAGGCAATTGATTTGCGACAGGGAGTTGATTTGCGAGAGGGAGTTGATTTGTGACAGGCAGTTGATTTGCGGCGGGCAGTTGATTTACGAGAGGGAGTTGATATGCGACAAGGAGTTGATCTGCAACAGGGAGTTGATTTGCGACATGGAGTTGATTTCCGACAGGGAGTTCGTTTGGGACATGGAGTTCATTTGCATCAAGGGTTGATTTGCGACTTGCAGTTGAATTGCGACAGGTAGTTGATTTGGGACAGGGAGTTGATTTGTTGTAATATGTTTATTTGCTACAGGAGGCTGATTTGCTGCAGGGATTTGATTTGCGAGACGTAGTTGATTTGCGAGAGGCAGTTGATTTGCAACAGGCAGTTGCTTTGCGACAGGTTATTGATTTGCGACAGGCAGTTGATTTGCGACAAGCAGTTGATTTGCATATGGAGTTGATTTGCGACAGGGAGTTGGTCTACGACATGGAGTTGATTTACGATAGGCAAGTTGATTTGTGACAGGCAGTTGATTTGCAACAAGGTGCTGTTTTGGGACAGGGAGTTGATTTGCGAGAGGGAGTTGATTTGCGACAAGCAATTGATGTGCGACAGGAAGTTCATTTGCAACTAGGAGTTGATTTGAGACACGCAATTCATTTGCGACAGGCAATTTATTTGCGACAGGTAGTTGATTTGGAATAAGAAGTAGATTTATGACAAATAGTTGATTAGCAACAGACAGATGATTTACGATAGGGAGTTGCTATGCGACAGGGAGTTGATTTGCGACATGGAGTTGATTTGCAACAGATAGTTGATTTTGCGACACGCAATTTATTTGCGGCATTGAGTTTATTTGCGATAGGGAGTTTACTTGTGACAGGTAGTTGATTTGTGACAAGGAGTTGATTTGGGACAGGGAGTTGATTGGCAACATGCAGTTGATTTGTGACATGGAGTTGATTTGCGACAGGGAGTTGGTTTGTGACAGGCAGTTGATTTGCGACAAGGAGTTGATTAACGACAGACAGTTGATTTGCAACACAGAGTTGATTTGCGACAAGGACGTGATTTGCGACAGGTAGTTGATTTGCGATGGAGGGTTTATTTGCGACACGCAATTGATTTGCGGCATGGAGTTGATTTGCGAACATCGAGTTGATTTGCGACAGGAAGTTGATTTGTGACAGGGAGTTAATTTGTGATAGGGGATTGATTTGCGACAGGGAGTTAATTTGCGACATGGCGTGAGGGTCGTGGGTCAACCTTGGAGAGATGAGCAAGAGCTCTATCAACCTTGTTGATCAAGCATTGCGAGGCATTACCAATCATTGCATAGGCATTGCCAGGCTTTGCTAGGTATTGCCCAGGCATTGCCAATCATTGGCCAAGCATTGCCAGGCATTGCCCCGGTATTGCCAGGCATTGCATAGACATTGCCAGGCATTGTCTAAGCATTGCCAGGCATTGCCAGGCATTACCTAGGCATTACAAGTCATTGCCCAGGCATTGCCAGGCATTATCTAGGTATTGCCACGCATTGCAAGGCATTGCCAGGCATTGCCAGGCATTTTCCAAGCATTGCCAGGCATTGCCAAGCATTGCTAGGCATTGCCCAAGCATTGCCAAGCATAGCAAGCCATTGCCAGGCATTTCCAAGCATTAACAGGCATTTTCCAAGCATTGCCAAGGCATTGCCAGGCATTGCCCAAGCATTTCCAGGTATTTCCATACATTGCCAGGCATTGCTAGGCATTGCCCATACATTGCTAGGCATTGCCTATGCATCACATAAACCATAGCCGGGTCACAGAAACCAATGCTGGGTCAGAGAAACCAAAGCCAGCTCACAGAAACCAAAGCTGGGTCTCATAAACCAAAAGCGGGTCACATAAAGAGAAGCCGGTCACAGAAACCAAAACCGGGTCACCGAAACCAAAGTTGGGTCACATAAACCAAAGCCAGGTCACAGAAACCAAAGCCGGGTCATTGAAACCAAAGCCAGGTCACAGAAACCAAAGCCGGGTCATAGCAACCAAAGCCGGGTCACAGAAACCAACGCTGTGCCTATGGTACCTGCGCTTGTTCTTATGGTACCCGCGCCTGTGCCTAGGATACGTCGGTCTTTGCTTAAGGTACCTACGCCTGTGCCCAGGTTGCCTGCACCTGTGCTGAGGGTACCTGCGCTTGTTCTTATGGTACCCGCGCCTGTGCCTAGGATACGTCGGTCTTTGCTTAAGGTACCTACGCCTGTGCCCAGGTTGCCTGCACCTGTGCTGAGGGTACCTGCGCTTGTTCTTATGGTACCCGCGCCTGTGCCTAGGATACGTCGGTCTTTGCTTAAGGTACCTACGCCTGTGCCCAGGTTGCCTGCACCTGTGCTGAGGGTACCTGCGCTTGTTCTTATGGTACCCGCGCCTGTGCCTAGGATACGTCGGTCTTTGCTTAAGGTACCTACGCCTGTGCCCAGGTTGCCTGCACCTGTGCTGAGGGTACCTGCGCTTGTTCTTATGGTACCCGCGCCTGTGCCTAGGATACGTCGGTCTTTGCTTAAGGTACCTACGCCTGTGCCCAGGTTGCCTGCACCTGTGCTGAGGGTACCTGCGCTTGTTCTTATGGTACCCGCGCCTGTGCCTAGGATACGTCGGTCTTTGCTTAAGGTACCTACGCCTGTGCCCAGGTTGCCTGCACCTGTGCTGAGGGTACCTGCGCTTGTTCTTATGGTACCCGCGCCTGTGCCTAGGATACGTCGGTCTTTGCTTAAGGTACCTACGCCTGTGCCCAGGTTGCCTGCACCTGTGCTGAGGGTACCTGCGCTTGTTCTTATGGTACCCGCGCCTGTGCCTAGGATACGTCGGTCTTTGCTTAAGGTACCTACGCCTGTGCCCAGGTTGCCTGCACCTGTGCTGAGGGTACCTGCGCTTGTTCTTATGGTACCCGCGCCTGTGCCTAGGATACGTCGGTCTTTGCTTAAGGTACCTACGCCTGTGCCCAGGTTGCCTGCACCTGTGCTGAGGGTACCTGCGCTTGTTCTTATGGTACCCGCGCCTGTGCCTAGGATACGTCGGTCTTTGCTTAAGGTACCTACGCCTGTGCCCAGGTTGCCTGCACCTGTGCTGAGGGTACCTGCGCTTGTTCTTATGGTACCCGCGCCTGTGCCTAGGATACGTCGGTCTTTGCTTAAGGTACCTACGCCTGTGCCCAGGTTGCCTGCACCTGTGCTGAGGGTACCTGCGCTTGTTCTTATGGTACCCGCGCCTGTGCCTAGGATACGTCGGTCTTTGCTTAAGGTACCTACGCCTGTGCCCAGGTTGCCTGCACCTGTGCTGAGGGTACCTGCGCTTGTTCTTATGGTACCCGCGCCTGTGCCTAGGATACGTCGGTCTTTGCTTAAGGTACCTACGCCTGTGCCCAGGTTGCCTGCACCTGTGCTGAGGGTACCTGCGCTTGTTCTTATGGTACCCGCGCCTGTGCCTAGGATACGTCGGTCTTTGCTTAAGGTACCTACGCCTGTGCCCAGGTTGCCTGCACCTGTGCTGAGGGTACCTGCGCTTGTTCTTATGGTACCCGCGCCTGTGCCTAGGATACGTCGGTCTTTGCTTAAGGTACCTACGCCTGTGCCCAGGTTGCCTGCACCTGTGCTGAGGGTACCTGCGCTTGTTCTTATGGTACCCGCGCCTGTGCCTAGGATACGTCGGTCTTTGCTTAAGGTACCTACGCCTGTGCCCAGGTTGCCTGCACCTGTGCTGAGGGTACCTGCGCTTGTTCTTATGGTACCCGCGCCTGTGCCTAGGATACGTCGGTCTTTGCTTAAGGTACCTACGCCTGTGCCCAGGTTGCCTGCACCTGTGCTGAGGGTACCTGCGCTTGTTCTTATGGTACCCGCGCCTGTGCCTAGGATACGTCGGTCTTTGCTTAAGGTACCTACGCCTGTGCCCAGGTTGCCTGCACCTGTGCTGAGGGTACCTGCGCTTGTTCTTATGGTACCCGCGCCTGTGCCTAGGATACGTCGGTCTTTGCTTAAGGTACCTACGCCTGTGCCCAGGTTGCCTGCACCTGTGCTGAGGGTACCTGCGCTTGTTCTTATGGTACCCGCGCCTGTGCCTAGGATACGTCGGTCTTTGCTTAAGGTACCTACGCCTGTGCCCAGGGTACCTGCGCCTCTGCCTAGGGTACCTGCTCCTATGCCTAGGATACCTGCGCTTGTGTCTAGGGTACCTGCGCCTTTGCTAAGGGTACGTGCACCTGTCCCTATGGTACCTGTGCCTGTGCCTAGGGTACCTCGCCTGTGCCTAGGGTACCTGCGCCTGTGCCCAGGTTACCTGCGCCTGTGCCTAGGGTACATGCGCCTGTGCCTAGGATACCTGTGCCTGTGCATAGGCTACTTGCGCCTGTGCCCAGGTTACGTGCGCCAATACCTAGGGTACCTGCGCCTGTCCATAGGAAACCTACGTCTGTGCCTATGGAACCTACATCTGTGCCTAGGGTACTTACGCCTGTCCCTAGGGTACATGCGCCTGTGCTTGGGGTATCTGTGCCTGTGCCTAGGGTACGTGGGCCTTTGCTTAGGGTACCTGCGCTTGTTCTTATGGTACCCGCGCCTGTGCCTAGGGTACCTGCGCCTTTGCCTAGGGTACCTGCGCCTGTGCCTAGGGTACATGCGCTGTACTTAGGGTACCTCCACATGTGCCTATGATACCTAAGCCTGTGCTTAGGGTACCTGCGCCTGTCCCTGGGGTACCTGCGCCTGTGCCTAGGGTACTTGCGCCTGTGCTTATGGTACCTGCGCCTGTGCCTAGGGTACCTGCGCCTGTGCCTAGGGTACTTGCGCCTGTGCTTATGGTACCTGCGCCTGTGCCTAGGGTACCTGTGCCTGTGCCTAGAAAACCTGCGCCTGTGCCTATGGTACCTGCGCCTGTGCCTGGGGTACCTGCGCCTATGCTTAGGGTACCTCCGCCTGTCCCTATGGTACCTGCGCCTGTGCCTAGGATACCTGCGCATGTGCTTAGGGTGCCTGCGTATGTGCCTAGGGTACCTGCGCTTGTGCCTAGAATACCTACGCTTGTGCCCTTGGTACCTGCTCCTGGGCCCAGAGTACCTGCGCCAGTACCTAGGGTACCTACGCCTGTGCCCAAGGTACCTGCCCCTGTGCCTGGGGTACATGCGCCTGTCTCTAGGGTACCTACGCCTGTGCCTACGGTCCCTGCGCATGTGCCTAGGGTACCTGCGCCTGTGCTTAAGGTGCCTGCGCCTGTGCCTAGGGTACCTGCGTCTGGGCTTAGGGTACCTGCGCCTGTGCCTATGATACCTGCGCCTGTGCCTAGAATACCTGTGCCTGTGCCTTCGGTGTTGCGCCAGTCCCTAGGGTACTTGCGCGCCTGTGCCTAGGGTACCTGCACCAGTGCCTAGGGTACCTGCGCCTCTGCCTAGGGTACCTGCGCTTGTGCCTAGGATACTTGCGCCTGTGCCTACGATACGTGCGCCTGTGCCCAGGCTACCTGCGCCTGTGCCTAGGGTACCTGCGCTTGTGCCTAGGGTACATGCGCATGTGGTTAGGGTACCTGCGCCTGTGCCTAGGGTACCTGCGCCTGTCCTTAGGGTAACTGCGCCTGTCCCTAGGGTACCTGCGCCTATGCCTAGGGTACCTCGCCTGTGCCTAGGGTATCTGCGCCTGTGCCCAGGTTACCTGCGCCCGTGCCTAGGGTACCTGCGCCTGTGCCTAGGGTACCTGCGCCTGTCCCTAGGGTAACTGCGCCTGTCCCTAGGGTACCTGCGCCTATGCCTAGGGTACCTCGCCTGTGCCTAGGGTATCTGCGCCTGTGCCCAGGTTACCTGCGCCCGTGCCTAGGGTACCTGCGCCTGTGCCTAGGGTACCTGTGCGTGTGCCTAGGGTACCTGCGCCTGTGCCCAGGTTACATGCGCCTGTACCTAGGGTACCTGCGCATGTCCCTAGGGTACCTGCGCATGTGCCTAGGGTACCTGTGTCTGTGCCTAGGGTACTTGCGCTTGTCCATAAGGTAACTGTGCCTGTGCTTGGGGTACCTGTGCCTGTGCCTAGTGTACGTGGGCCTTTGCTTAGGGTACCTGCGCCTGTTCCTAGGGTAACGGTGCGTGTGCCTAGGGTACCTGCCCCTATGCCTAGGGTACCTGCGCCTGTGCCTAGGGTACATGCGCCTGTGCTTAGGGTACCTCCAGCTGTGCCTAGGATACCTAAGCATGTGCTTGGGTACTTGCGGTTGTCCCTAGGGTACCTGCGCCTGTGCCTAGGGTACCTGCGCCTATGCTTATGGTTCCTGCGCCAGTGCCTAGGGTACCTGCGCCTGTGCCTGAGGAACTTGCGCTTGTGCCTATGGTACCTGCGCCTGTGCCTGGGGTCCCTGCGCCTGTGCCCAGGGTCCCTGCGCCTGTGCCTAGGGTACCTGTGCTTGTGCCTAAGGTTCCTGTGCATATGCTTAGGGTACCTGCGCCTGTGCCCAGGGTACATGCACTTGTACCTAGGGTACCTGCGCCTGTGCATAGGGTACCTCTGCCTATCCTTAGGGTACTTGCGCCTGTGCCTGGGATATCTGCGCCTGTTCCTATGGTACTTGCGCCTGTGCCTAGGGAACTTGCGCCTGCGCCTAGGGTACCTGCGCCTGTGCCTACGGCACCTGTGCATAGGGTACCATAGGAATAGGCGTAGGTACCCTAGGGACAGGCGCATGTACCCTAAACACAGGCGCATGTACCCTAGGCACAGGCGCACGTACCGTAGGTACAGGCGGAGGTACCATAGGCATAGGCGCATGTACATTAGGCACAGGCGCAGATACACTAGGCACAAGCGCATGTATCGTAGGCATAGGCACATGTACCCAAAGCAAATGCCCACGTACCCTAGGCACAGGCACATGTACCCTATGCACAGGAGCAGGTACCATAGGGACAGGCGCAGGTACCCTAGGCACAGGCACAGGTACCCTAGGCACAGGCGCAAGTACCCTAGGGACAGGCACAAGAACCATAGGCACAGGCGCAGGTGACCTGGGCACAGGCGCATGTACCCTAGGCACAGGCACAGGTACTTTAGGCACAAGCGCAGGTACCATTGGCACAGGCGCAGGTAACCCAGGCACAGGCGCAGGTACCCTAGGCACAGACGCAAGTACCCTAGGCACAGGCGCAGGTACCCTAAGAATAGGCACAGGTTATCTAAGCAAAGGCCCACGTACCCTAGGCACAGACGCAAGTACCCTAGGCACAGGCGCAGGTACCCTAAGAATAGGCACAGGTTATCTAAGCAAAGGCCCACGTACCCTAGGCACAGGCACAGGTACCCTAGGCATAGGCGCAAGTACCCTAGGCACAGGCGCAGGTACCCTGGGCACAAGCGCAGGTACCCTAGGCACAGGCGTAGGTACCCTATGCACAGGCGCAGGCACCCTAGGCATAGGCGCAGGTACCCTAGGCACATGCCCAGGTATCCTAGGAACAGGCGCACGTACCCTAGGCACAGGCGCAGGTACCCTAGGCACAGGCGCATGTACCATAAGCACAGGCGCAGGTACCATAGGCACAGGCGCAGTCACCCTAGGCCCATGTTGCCCTAGACTTGGCGACTTTGGGGCTAAAGTCGAAGTCGCCACGTCGACCTAAGTCGACGTGGAGTCGACTTAGACTTTTGCTATTTACCCACCCGGGTCCACCCAGTCACCTAGACTGGGTACTCATTTTTGAACGGGGAAAAATGGGGATAAATCAGCCTTGGTTCAGCGCACAGTTTTGGACACTCGGTCCATCAAAGTTGACCTCGCGGCAGCCCATATCGATGGTGCCAGGTTGTCATGCGTGTACATGCCCTCATGTGGAGTGTTGTTGCCCAGCACAGCTAAGATGGCCAATCAGGAGCCATCGATTGAAATCTGAACTTCATGCTCCAATGAGAGTGGGCCAAGCACGTCAAGACCTGCCACCCTAGCGATAGCCTCGA
>SZWC01003704.1:110671-135964 GCA_023375785.1 Penium margaritaceum | reverse complement strand
TCTGAATTGGAGCAGCCCCTTCGTGATGGGTGGGAGATCTTTGGGTGCACTTTGGGTGTGGATGAATGGTCGGACATCCAGATCCGCCCCATATACTCTGCAATGGCAACAAATGCTGAGGGTACTTCGCACCTGTTCTCTCGTGATGCGTCTGGGTTGGTGCGGGATGCAAACCATGTCGCAGCTGTGATTGACCTGGCCATTGCTGAAGTGGGTGCTGCAAATGTCGTTATGGTTATCACGGATAATGCTTCCACCAACAACAAGGCATTCAAGGCATTGCGTGTGAAGTACCCCAATATTTTTTTCACGGGGTGTGTTGCTCACAGTCTGGACCTTGTTCTGAAAGACATTGGGAAGACGGAGTGGGGAACCAATGTCATTGGGAGGGCAGAGAAGATTGTCAGTTTCTTCAGGAACAAGGACGTGCTGCGGTCATGGATGAAGCAGGAGAGCGGTGGCAAGGTGTTGCTTCCAAGTTGTGCAACCCGCTTTGCATCTGTCCATCGCATGCTCAAGCGCCTTGTGGTGATGCAGCCAGCTCTGGAGAAGATGGTGGATAGCACCAAGTGGCAGGAGGTGGGAGGAGCAGGCCGTGACGCTGGATTCCGCGCTCGCAAGAAGGAGGTTCGCAGGCTGGTGCGCCAGCGTGTTTTCTGGGTACAGGTGAAAGCTCTTGTAAAGCTGATGGGGCCTCTTGTCTTGGCCTTACGCAAAGCTGACGCTGCTGGTGGCACCTTGGGCATCATCTACGAGGCTTTGCTTGATGCCACGGAGCAGCTGCAAGCCTTGGGTGTTGCACGTGGCCGCCGTCGTGCAGCTTGCAACCCTGCATGGGTCAATTTTGCCATGGAACGTCTTTCGAACAGGTGGACAAGGTAGATGAACTGCCCTGTTTTTGCAGCAGCCCGGCGGATCCATCCGCAGCACTTCGGCCATAAGTTCGATCGTGATGAGAAGACTGTTGAGGCGTGGAATCAAGTTGTCAATGCACTTGTGCCTGAAAGTGAGCAGGAGCTGCTGGAGGAGCAGCTGGATGCGTTTTCAAGTGGCCGCCTGACGGTGGACGAGGACCCGGAGCGGCAGAGGGATGTGGAAAGGGCAAAGCAGGCGGTGGCGAAGGTGGTGACTGGTGAGGTTGCGGCATACCGCTGGCATGCACGGCACTTGACTCGGATGGGTGCACTCCGCAACTTGGCCATGCGCATTCTGGCTCAGCCATGCACTTCTTCTGAGAATGAGCGTGTTTTCAGAAAGCATGAGCTCATTCAGACAGCTCGCAGGAACAGGCTCAACACTTCAACACTTGAAATGCTGGTGAGGGTGAACGTGCGACTGACCCGACTTTACGGCAAGGTGAAGGGACCAAAGCTGGCAGACGTGGTCAAGGGCTCTGCTGGAGAGGAAGAAGCAGAAAGTGGGAGCGACGTGGATGGGGAGTTGGAGGAAGGAGACCAGGAAGATGTTTGGGACCTTGACATTGCAGGAGTACAGGATAGTGGAGATGAGCTGGAGGCAGCAGCAGGGGCAGGAACCAATGGTGCTGCACGCGGTGATGGGGAGGATGAAGCGGTTTTCGGCGGTGATGATTCTGACACAGACAAAGAGGATGAGCTAGATGAGAAGATTGAAGAGCTCAGTGAAGGTGGGAGCGATGACGGTGGGGATGGTGGGAATGAAGAGGAGGAAGAGGCAGCTGGAACTCCAGCCGTGGAGGAAGTTGCTAGGATTCTATGACGGGGTGTGAGGAAGCGCAAGGACTTGGAAGCACCACTTGCAGACGATGCAAGTGGTGCAGCAGGAGCTGCTATCCGAGCATCTACAACAGGTTCCCGGTCTGTTTCTGTAACAGCCCGCTCACAGGATGCAGCAGGTGCACGTACTCAAGCTGCTGCAACACGCTCAGTTACATCTGCAGCAGCAGCTGCTTCCGCAGCAGCACCTGCTACTGCTGTTGCCACGGGCCAAGCTGCTTCTCCAAGCCGCAACAGGAGGGCACGCCGTGGCTAGGACTTATGCATTGAATCTGTTTGGTCAGGTTTTCTTCCTTCCACTTTTGTGACTCATATACAAAGCTTATCTTGACTTGTCACACAGCCAATGGTGTAACCTGCATTTTAAATGAATTTTCATTGCCATCTCTTGTCTATATTGTTCCACTAGTATCTTTTGTCTCTTCCCACCTCAGTAAGGAATGGTGTGAGGAAAGTGGTGAAGTGCAAAACATGAAGTAATGTAGTGAATTGCTGAACACATAGTAAGCACAGTGGTAGATTACACAACACCTACATTCAGTGAAGTTGTACATTTTGGTACAAAGGTCTGATTCAAGTCGGTCCACACCGTTGCATTGCCTCTCCCACTGATTTTTGGCAAAAATGACATGACCGACTTCCGACTTGGCTCAGCAATGGGCGACTTTCGACATTAGACTTCCGACTTGGGCACCGACTTGGACTTGGAGAAGGCAACATGGCCCTAGGCACAAGCATAGGTACCCTTGGCACAGGTGCAGGTACCCTAGGCACAAGCGCAGGTACCATAGGCACAGGCGAAGGTACCCTAGGGACAGGCGCAGGTACCATAGGCACAGGCGTAGGTACCCTAGGGACAAGCGCAGGTACCCTTGGCACAGGCGCAGGTATTCTAGGTACAGGCGCAGGTACCCTAGGCACAGGCTCAGGTACCCTAAGCACTTGCGCAGGTACCCTAGGCAAAGACGCAGGCACCCTAAGCACAGACGCAGGTACCCTAGGCACAGGCGCAAGGACCCTATGCATAGGCGCAGGTAGCCTAGAGACAGGCGCAGGTACCCTAGGCACAGGGGCAGGTGCCCTAAGAACAGGTGCAGGTACCATAGGCACAGGCGCAGGCACCCTAAGCACAGGCGCACGTACCCTAGGCACAGGCGCAGGTACCCTTAGCATAGGCACACGTACCCTAGGCACAGGCGCAGGAACCGTAGGTACAGTCGGAGGTGCCCTAGGCACAGGCGCAGGTACCATAGGAACAGGCGCAGGTACCCTAAGCAAAGGCCCACGTACCCTAGGCACAGGCACAAGTATCCCAAGCACAGGTGCATGTACCGTAGGGACAGGCGCAAGTACGATAAGAACAGGCGCAGGTACCCTAGGCACAGGCGCAGGGACCCTAGGGACAGGCGCAGGTACCCTAGGCAAAGGCGCACGTACCCTAAGCACAGGCGCAGGTACCCTAGGCACAGGCGTAGGTACCCTAGGGACAGGCGCAGGTACCCTAAGCACAGGCGCAGGTACCATAGGCACAGGCGCAGGTACCCAAAGCACAGGCGCAAGTGCCCTAGGCACGGCCGCAGGTACCTTAGGCACTGGCGTAGGTACCCTAGGCACAGGCGCAGGTACCCTAGGAACAGGCGCAGGTACTTTAAGCAAAGGCTCACGTACCCTAGGCACAGGCACTGGTACCCTAAGCACTGGCGCAGGTGTTGTTCTTCTATGCCCCATGGCCACTGCTATGGGTTGACGGATAGGTTGGGCATGCACTGCTCCCTTGGAGTAAGTCCCCCAAACCTTGTTCGTGGTGCAAGTCCAAGCGAGACACCAGAAGTGTAGCGCAACGGATAGCATGTTGGACTCAGGGACAACAGGTCCTGCGATCGAGCCTTGATGTGCGCAGGAGGTTGTTTGACCTTCTAGCATAGGGGAAGTTTCTTAGACATTTCTCCATGCATGAGGAGAGTGCCCCACTTGGCGGTCAGTGGATGCGCCAATTGGCGGACTGGTGAGGTGGTTTGGAGTGACCACCCCAAAAGTGTCACTGCCCACACACCTTAGAAGCCAGGCCTAGGACTACATGTACCAGGCTCATTCCTCATTCTAATTACACAATCTGGCCTTAGATGCTCCTCACAGAGTTGTCCAAATAAGGAACAGTATAAAGAAGACACTGGTTGGTCTAAGCCCCAGGAGTTAGTCTTTGACTAGCACCTCGCGCGATAGTGACCAAGTGTTAAGTGGACACAGTTGCTAGCAAGTGATTGCCTAGGAACTGCTCAGTGTGGAACCGTGATCCTGAGGGTGATATCTTCTCCTAGCTGAAATGCTAGGAGCGGACGGTAGGTGCTATTGTGTCGGCCCTGTTTTCTACTCCGTTTGCCTCAGGCCGGTTGACAAAGGGTTATGGGCCCACACTGACCAATTGTAAGGCACGCTTCGCTCAACTCTGGTACGCTCTCTCCAGGTGCGCACGCTGGCTCCATCAGCTCCATCAGCTCCATCAACTTCATCAACTTCAAATGCTTGGTCTGCACTCAGCACACGGGGACCAAGGAAAATCTCTGCCCTTGGGGGCACAACCCTTGAGTCCCAACCAGGAAAAGCTCTGCCCTTGGTGGCAAGATCCTGGGTGTGTTGGTGTAGATATCTTCTCTGTCTGCAGGTGAACATCGGCTGAAGGGGTAAGCAACACATCTGCATCCTAAAACCGGAAGCAGACATCAGCTAACAGCAGCCTACATCGGCCTCAACGCAGCAGAGACGTGGGAAGCAGATAAGGGCAACAAAAATGGTTGACCCATCAGGAGGAGGGGGGCTGCCGCAGGGCAGTCCTCAAACTCAACAGTGGCTACCACAGGGCAGACCACTGGAGCAAATGTGAGTGCTATGTCACTACCGCAAGGTCTTGAACCCTTGGGAGGAATCCCCATTTTTGAGGGGATTGACTTCCCCCTTTGGAGATGGCAGTTTGAGCTGGCGATGAAAGTGCGGGGCTTCATCAAACTACTGAAGGGAGAGGAGCAGGTTCCCGCGGAAGGCACATCCAAGCATGAGGCATGGATGGATCGAAATGACATTGCCATGTCATTCCTCAGCAACGCGATTGCTAAGAAGTATGTTCCCATCATTGCCGGGTACACGCTGGCTTCCGAAGCTTACGACAAGCTCAAGCGCGTGCACCAATCCACCTCCCTTGCGAACAGATTATTCATCCTACAACGGCTGATCAGCATGCGGGTGAATGAGGGCGAATCAATCCCCGATTTCCTACAGGAGTTTGAAGGACTCCTTGGCGAGGCTCGCCAGATGAACTAGGACCTTGACGAGAACATGCAAGCCATGATTCTCCTCATGGCGCTACCGGAGAGCTAGAGCCCGATGATCACCGTCATGGGCGGCTGGAAGGAGGACGACCTGACGTACACGGCAGTGTCTGAGTACGTGCAAAACGAGGCCATGCGCCGCATCGGAAGTGAGGCTAATTTCTCAGCCTATGCCGCACGCTACGTTTGCCGCGGGAGCAAAGGGTCAGCCTCTGGTCAGAAAGGCAGCAGCGGAAGCGCTGGTGGCGGAGGCAAAAATGACGGCAAGGCTCCCAGGCGACAGGGTAACTGCCACAACTGCGGCAAACCTGGGCACTGGGCAAGAGAGTGCAGATCGCCAAAGAAGGAAGTTAGCGGAAGCGGTCGGAACAAAGGCAACAAAAAGGGTGGCAAAGAAGCTACCAACATGATGGCACAGAGCACGCCTCCAGAAAAAGAGCGGCGCTGCTGAGGCCAGGAGCTTTTGGGCTTGACTCCGGCACCGATCATCACTCTAGCAACGACCAAGCTGGATTTGTCTCCATCGGCCCCACCGATCGGCGGTTCAGATGCGCAAACGGTAGCGTCGTGAACGCAAAGGGCGTGGGTGACAAGCTGGTGAGCATCAGCCTCAATGGTGCGGAGAATGATCTACGGCTACGTGACGTGGTCTACATGCCCTCCTTTGCGGCAAACCTTCTGTCCGTGTCAAAAATAACGGACAACGACATGACGGTGGTGTTCACGCAGAAGAAGGCGGTCATCGCCAGGAACGAAGACATCANAGTGAGGCTAATTTCTCAGCCTATGCCGCACGCTACGGTGGCCGCGGGAGCAAAGGGTCAGCCTCTGGTCAGAAAGGCAGCAGCGGAAGCGGTGGTGGCGGAGGCAACAATGGCGGCAAGACTCCCAAGCGACAGGGTAACTGCCACAACTGCGGCAAACCTGGGCACTGGGCAAGAGAGTGCAGGTCGCCAAAGAAGGAAGACAGCGGAAGCGGTGGGAACAAAGGCAACAAAAAGGGTGGCAAAGAAGCCACCAACATGATGGCACAGAGCACGCCTCCAGCAAAAGGAGCGGCGCTGCTCAGGCGAGGAGCTTTCGGGCTTGACTCGGGCACCGATCATCACTCCAGCAACGACCAGGCTGGATTTGTCTCCATCGGCCCCACCGATCGGCGGTTCAGATGCGCAAACGGTAGCGTCGTGAACGCAAAGGGCGCTGGTGACAAGCTGGTGAGCATCAGCCTCAATGGTGCGGAGAATGATCTACGGCTACGTGACGTGGTCTACATGCCCTCCTTTGCGGCAAACCTTCTGTCCGTGTCAAAAATAACGGACAACGACATGACGGTGGTGTTCACGCAGAAGAAGGCGGTCATCGCCAGGAACGAAGACATCAAGGTCCTCTACGCCANCAAAGATCTCGTGGCACAGGTTCCACGGGTTGACGGACTCTACGTACTGCAGACAACGGCAGCAAAGAGCTCGGAAAAGGAGGGCCATGCGGGTGCAGCGGAGGCAGTGGTCTCGACACCCACGCAGGAGAGCACACCAACGAAAAGTGAAAAAGCATCCTCTGCCGCAAAAGACGAAGACGTTGATCTGTGGCATAGACGCTTTGGGCACGTGGCAAACAGCACACTCCAAGTCATCCAGCAACAACAGCTGGTCCGTGGCATGGATGGTTGCAAGAAAGATGCGATTGGATGTGGCAGCCTGTGTGAACCTTGCCTCCAAGGCAAGACCAAGCGAACGCGCTTTCAGCGCAATGGTCACCGCGCAGAATCAGCCCTTGACCTCATTCACACCGACGTGTGCGAACCCTTTTGCATGGCGTCAAATGGTGGTAGCAAGTATTTTCTGACCTTCATAGATGACCACAGCCGCAAGGTGTGGGTCTTCTTCCTCAAAGCAAAGGGAGAGGTCAGAGAAAAGTTGCAGGAGTTTGTCGACATGGTGGAGCGGCAGACCGGAAAGAAAGTCAAAGCGATGCGAAGCAAAAACGGTGGAGAGTACGAGGCATGCAAGGGCTGGTTGAGGCAACATGGGATCAGCCACCAGCCCACAACGCCTTACACGCCGCAGAGCAATGGTGTTGCCGAACGGATGAATCAGACCATCCTCGGCATGGTGCGTAGCATGCTCTTTGATGCAAAGCTTCCACTGCGGTTCTGGCCGGAAGCGGCAAGAACGGCATGCTATCTCGTCAACCTGACTCCTGCGGCTGCTCTGGGCAGGCGCGGAAAGAAGAAGGGAAAGCAACAGATGACACCACAAGAAGTTTGGTCAGGGAAGAAGCCGGACGCATCACACTTGAAGGTATTCGGCTGCACCGCATGGGCAAGGGTCTAGGCAATGAGGGTGCCGGCAAGTTGGATTCAAGAGCACGAAAGTGCGTTATGGTGGGCTAAGAGACGGCCCACAAGACATATCGCTTGTGGGACCTGGCAGGAAGAAGACTCATCACCAGCCGGGATGTAACCTTTGACGAGAGGAAAACAGGCAAGGAAGAGATGCTTGATCCCACGAAAGCTCCAAAACAGGGAGAGTGGTTGGTGCTGCTAGAGTCAGGAGATCAAGCTCCTCAAAACTGGCAAGTGGTGCCAGTGCGGCAGGCCGTGAAGAAGAGTGGTGTGCCAGGGGGAGCGGCTGCGTAGGCTGACGCAGCGGCGAGCTCCGACACAGAGTCGGAGACGTCCGAGGCCTCTGAGACCAGCTCGGAGGCCAGTGGCTCTTCAAAAGAGGAAAATTCAACTCCAGGGCAGCCAACACCACAGGAGCAACAGCATGGCAAACATCCACCAGCAGTGCAACGTCGCAGCACACGACAAAGAAAACAAACTCCAAAGTACGACGCTGACACTAGAAGCTGGATTGGACTGAGCTGGTCCTGTTTGGCTCAGGGAGAGCTGCTCACTGTGGCTGAAGCGCTGGCAAGGCCCGATGCGGCCAAGTGGAAGGAGGCGGTGGACACCGAGCTCGCGTCCATCGAAGAAAATGGCACATGGGTGCTGGTGGACAGACCCGCTAACGCTCACGTGGTGGGCTCAAAGTGGGTGCTCAGGTTGAAGCGGAAGCAAGATGATAGCATCGACAAGTACAAGGCAAGGGTCGTGGCGAAAGGGTTCTCACAGCGCGCAGGTTCTGAGTACGATGAGACCTTCGCACCGGTCGTCACGTTTGCCTCCATCAGGTCCCTGCTTGCTGTCGCTGCCGCCAAAGACCTTGAGATCCACCAGATGGATGTGAAGACAGCCTTCCTTTATGGGAAGCTCGACAAGGAGGTGCTAATGGAGGTACCGGAAGGTGTCAAAGCACCCGAGGGTAAGGTGTGCAAGCTGGTGAAGGCGTTGTACGGGCTGAAACAGGCCCCACGGATCTGGTACAAGGAGATGGACAGCTTCATGGCTGAGATCTCCTTCGCACATTGCAAAAATGACCCTNATGATAGCATCGACAAGTACAAGGCAAGGGTCGTGGCGAAAGGGTTCTCACAGCGCGCAGGTTCTGAGTACGATGAGACCTTCGCACCGGTCGTCACGTTTGCCTCCATCAGGTCCCTGCTTGCTGTCGCTGCCGCCAAAGACCTTGAGATCCACCAGATGGATGTGAAGACAGCCTTCCTTTATGGGAAGCTCGACAAGGAGGTGCTAATGGAGGTACCGGAAGGTGTCAAAGCACCCGAGGGTAAGGTGTGCAAGCTGGTGAAGGCGTTGTACGGGCTGAAACAGGCCCCACGGATCTGGTACAAGGAGATGGACAGCTTCATGGCTGAGATCTCCTTCGCACATTGCAAAAATGACCCTGGGATCTATGTGCGGGAGGATGAAAGTGGCTTGCTACTTGTGGCGTTGTACGTGGATGATCTTATCATGTGTTCTTCCTCGCAGGCCGCCCTCACGGACCTCAAGAAAAATCTGGCCAGCAGAATTAAGATGAAGGACATGGGACCTCTCGAGTACTACCTCGGGATTGCTGTTCACCGCAACCGCAAAGCAGGCACCATCGAGCTCAACCAGACCAAGTACATCATGGACATCTTGAAGCGCTNAACGGTCATCCGCATCGACAACCAAAGTGCCATGGCTATGGCAGAGGACGACATGATCTCCCGGCGTACAAAGCACATCGATATTCGGTACCACTACTCACGTGACCTTATCGCCAAGGGTGTCGTGGAACTGGAGCACGTCGCAACCAAGAAAATGCTTGCGGACTTCTTGACAAAGCCGCTAGACAGCGACTTGCATGTTGCAGGTGCTCGAGGAGTCGCCATGGTGGATGCAAGAGATGAGAACTAAAGACCAAGAAAACTAACATGCACAAACACAACCTAGAGCTACAGATTCATGCCGAAGAAAACTACCACAGCAGGTGGCCTACGGTGCAAGGGAGAGATTGTTGTTCTTCTATGCCCCATGGCCACTGCTATGGGTTGACGGACAGGTTGGGCATGCACTGCTCCCTTGGAGTAAGTCCCCCAAACCTTGTTCGTGGTGCAAGTCCAAGCGAGACACCAGAAGTGTAGCGCAACGGATAGCATGTTGGACTTAGGGACAACAGNGTCAGCACCCCCATGCCCTCCGACTGCAAGCTCTCCTCCTCCATGTCACCAAGCAACGAGGCAGACCGGCGGGAGATGCAAAACATTCCATACCAGTCCGCCGTCGGAAGCCTCATGTATGCAATGGTGGGAACACGACCTGACATTGGCAGTGGGTCAGGTGAGCAGGTTTGTGGCCAACCCTGAGCCAGAACATTGGCAANGATAGCATGTTGGACTTAGGGACAACAGGTCCTGCGATCGAGCCTTGATGTGCGCAGGAGGTTTTTTGACCTTCTAGCACAGGGGAAGTTTCTTAGACATTTCTCCATGCATGAGGAGAGTGCGCCACTTGGCGGTCAGTGGATGCGCCAATTGGCGGACTGGTGAGGTGGTTTGGAGTGACCACCCCAAAAGTGTCACTGCCCACACACCTTAGAAGCCAGGCCTAGGACAATATGTACCAGGCTCATTCCTCATTCTAATTACACAATCTGGCCTTACATGCTCCTCACAGAGTTGTCCAACTAAGGAACAATATAAAGAACACACTGGTTGGTCTAAGCCATATGAGTTAGTCTTTGACTAGCACCTCGCGCGAAAGTGACCAAGTGTTAAGTGGACACAGTTGCTAGCAAGTGATTGCCTAGGAACTGCTCAGTGTGGAACTGTGATCCTGAGGGTGATATCTTCTCCTAGCTGGAATGCTAGGAGCGGACGGCAGGTGCTATTGTGTCGGCCCTGTTTTCTAGTCCGTTTGCCTCAGGCCGGTTGACAGCAGGTACCCTAGGGACAGGCGCAAGTACCATAGGCACAGGTGCAGGTACCCTACGAACAGGCGTAGGTACCCTAGGGACAGGCGCAGGTACCCTAGGCACAGGCGTAGGTAGCCTGGTCACAGGCGCAGGTACCCTAGGCATAGGCACAGGTACTCTAGGCACAGACGCAGGTACCCTAGGCACAGGCGTAGGTAACATGGGTACAGGCGCAGGTACCATAGGCACATGCGAGGTACCATAGGCACAGGCGCATGTATCCTAGGTACAGGCGCATGTACCCTAGGCACAAGCGCAGGTACCCTAAGTACTAGCGCAGGTACCCTAGACACAAGCGCTGGTACCATAGACACAGGCGCAGGTACCCTAGGCACAGGCACAGGTAAACTGGGTATAGGCGCAGGTACCCTAGGCATAGGCGCAGGTACCCTAGGGACACGCACAAGTGCCCTAGGCACAGGCGCGGGTAACCTGGACAAAGGCGCAGGTACCCTAGGCACATGCGTAGGTACCCTAGGCACATGCGCAGGTAACCTGGGCACAGGCGCAGGTACCCATAGGCACAAGCGTAGGTACCCTAGGCACACGCGCATGTACCCTAGGGATAGGCACAAATACCATGAGCACAGGCGTAGGTACCATAGGCACAGGTGCAGGTACCCTAGGCACAGGCGCAGGTACCCTAGGGACAGGCGCAAGTATCCTAGGCACAGGCGCAGGTACCCTAGGCACAAGCGCAGGTACCCTAGGCACAGGCGCAGGTACCCTAGGCACATGCGCAGGTACCATAGGCACAGGCGCAGGTATTCTACGCACAGGCCTAGGTACCCTAGGCACAGGCACAGTTACCCTAAGCACAGGCGCAGGTATCATAGGCACAGGCGCAGGTACCCTAGGGATAGGCGCAGGTACCCTAACCACAGGCGCAGGTACCCTAGGCACAGGCACAGGTACCCTAAGCACAGGCGCAGGTACCCTAGGCACAGGCGCAGGTACCCTAGGCACAGGCGCAGGTACCCTAGGCACAGGCGTAGGTACCCTAGGCACAGGCGCAGGTACCCTAGGCACAGGCGCAGGTACCCTAGGCACAGGCGCAGGTACCCTAGGCACAGGCGCAGGTACCTTAAGCAAAGGCCCACGTACCCCAGGCACAGGCACAGGTACCCTAGGCACAGGCGCAGGTACCCTAGGGACAGGCGCAAGTACCCTAGGCACACGCGCAGGTACCCTAGGCTTAGGTGCAGGTACCCTAGGCACAGGACCAGGTAACATGGGCACAAGCGCAGGTACCCTAGGCACATGAATGTACCTTACGCACAGGCGCAGGTACCTTACACACAGGCGCAGGTAACTTGGGCACATGCGCACGTACCCTAGGCACAGGCGTAGGTATCCTAGGCACAGGCGCAGGTACCCCAGGCACTGGCATGGGAACCCTAAGCAAAGGCCCACGTGCCCTAGGCACAGGCATAGGTATCCTAGGAACAGGCGCAGGTACCCTAGGCACAGGCGTAGGTACCCTAGGCACAGGCGCAAGTACCATAGGCACAGGCGTAGGTACCCTATGCACAGGTGTAGGCACCCTAGGAACAGGCGCATGTACCCTAGGCACAGGCGCAGGTACCCTAGGAACAGGCGCAGGTACACTAGGCACAGGCGCAGGTACCTAGGCACAGGCGCGGGTACCCTAAGCACAGGCACAGGTACCCTGGGCACAGTCACAAATACCCAAGGCACAGGCGAAGGTACCCTAGGTGCAGGCGCAGGTACCCTAGGCAAAGGCATAGATAACCTGGGCATAGCCGCAGGTATCATAGGCAGAGGCGCATGTACCCTAGGCACAGGTGCATGTACCCGAGGCACAGGCACAGGTACCCCAGGCACACGCGCAGGTACCCCAGCCACAGGCGCAGGTACCCTCGGGACAGGCGCAGGTACAATGGGCAAAGGCGCATGTACCCTAGGCACAGGCGCAGGTACCCTAGGCATAGGCGCAGGAACCCTAAGCACACGGGCAGGTACCCTAGGCACAGGCGCTTGAAACCGAAGCACAGGCGTAGGTACCCTAGGCACAGGCGAAGGGACCCTATGCACAGCCGCAGGTACACTAGGGACAGGCACAGGTATCCTAGGCACAGGCGTAGGTACCCTAGGCACAGGCGCAGGTACCCTAAGCACAGGCGCAGGTACCCTTGGCATAGGAGCAGGTACCATAGGCACGGGCGTAGGTATTCTATGCACAGGCGCAGGAACCCTAGGCACAAGCGCAGGTACCCTAGACACAGGCGCAGGTACCCTAGGCATACGCGCAGGTTTTATAGGGACACGCGCTGGTACCCTAAGCACAGGCGCTGGTAACCTAGACACATGCGCAAGTACCCTAGGTACAGGCGCAAGTACCCTAGGCACAGGCACAGGTACCCTTGGAACAGGCACAGGAAACCTAAGAACAGGCGTAGGAACCCTAGGCACAGCCGCATGGACCCTAGGCACAGGGGCGGGTACCATAGGGACAGGCGCATGTACCCTACGCAAAGGTACAGGTACCATATGCACAGGCGCAGGTACCCTAGGCACATGCGCAGGTACCCTAGGCATAGGTGCAGGTACTATAGGCACAGGCGCTGGTATCCTAGGCACAGGCTTAGGTACCCTAGGCACATGCACAGGTACCCTAAGCACAGGCGCAGGTACCCTAGGCCCAGGCGCAGGTACCCGAGGAATAGGCGCAGGTACCCTAAGCACAGGCGCAGGTACCCTAGGCACAGGCGCAGGTATCCTATGGATAGGTGCAGGTACCCTAGACACAGGCGCAGGTACCCCAAGTACGTGCGCCTGTGCTTAGGGTACCTGCGCATGTACCTGGATTACCCGCGCCTGTGCTTAGGGTACTTGCGCCTGTGCCAAGGGTACTTGCGCCTGTCCTAGGGTATCTGCGCTTGTGCCTGAGGTACCTACGCCTATGCCTAGGGTACCTGCGCCTGTGCCTAGGGTACCTGCGCCTGTGCCTAGGGTACCTGCGCCTGTGCCTAGGGTACATGCGCCTGTCCTTAGGGTACCTGCGCCTGTGCTTAGGGTATTTGCGCCTGTCCCTAGGGTACCTGCGCCTGTGCCTAGGGTACCTCCGCCTGTGCCCAGGGTACCTGCGCCCGTACCCAGGTTACATGCGCCTGTGCCTACGGTACATACACCTGTGCCTATGGTACCTGCGCTTGTGCCTAGGGTACCTGCGCCTGTCCCAAAGGTACCTGCGCCTATGCCTAGGGTCCCTACACCTGTGCCTAGGGTACCTGCGCCTGTGCCTAGGGTACCTGCGCCTGTACTTAGGGTACATGCGCCTGTGCCTAGGGTATATGCGCCTGTGCTTAGGGTACGTGCGCCTGTCCCTAGGGTACCTTCGTCTGTGCCTAGGGTACATGCGCCTATGCTTAGGGTACTTGTGCCTGTGCCTAGGGTACATGTGCCTGTGCCTAGAATACCTGCGCCTGTGCCTATGGTATTTGCGCATGTGCCTAGGGTACCTATGCCTATACCTATAATACATGTGCCTGTGCCTATGGTACTTGCGCCTGTGCCTAGGGTACCTGCGCCTGTCCCTAGGGTACCTGCGCCTGTGCCTAGGGTACCTGCACCAGTGCCTAGGGTACCTGCGCCTGTGCCTACGATACCTTTGCCTGTGCCAAGGTCACTTGCGCCTGTGCCTGGGGTACGTGCGCCTGTGCGTAGGGTACCTGCGCCTTTGCCTATGGTACCTGCACCTGTGCCAAGGGTTCCTGCACCTGTGCCTAGGGTACCTGCGCCTGTGCCTAGAGTACCTGCGCCTGTGCCTAGGGTACCTGCGCTTGTGCCTATGGTACCTGCACCTATGCCTAAGGTACTTGCGCCTGTGCTGAGGGTACCTACGCCTGTGCCTACGGTACTTGCGCCTGTGCCTAGGGTACCTGCACCTGTGCCTAGCGTACCTGCGCCTGTGCCTAGGGTACCTGCGCTTGTGCCTATGGTACCTGCACCTATGCCTAAGGTACTTGCGCCTGTGCTGAGGGTACCTACGCCTGTGCCTACGGTACTTGCGCCTGTGCCTAGGGTACCTGCACCAGTGCCTAGGGTACCTGCGCCTGTGCCTACGATACCTTTGCCTGTGCCAAGGTCACTTGCGCCTGTGCCTGGGGTACGTGCGCCTGTGCGTAGGGTACCTGCGCCTTTGCCTATGGTACCTGCACCTGTGCCAAGGGTTCCTGTACCTGTGCCTAGGGTACCTGCGCCTGTGCCTATGGTACATGGGCATGTGCTTAGGGTACCTGCGCCTGTACCTAGGGTACCTGTGCCTGTGCCTAGGGTACCTGCGCCTGTTCCTAGGGTACCTGCACCTGTGCCTAGGGTACCTGCGCCTGTGCCTAGGGTGCCTGCGCCTGTGCATAGGGTACCTGTGCCTATGCCTAGGGTACCTACGCTTGTGCCTAGGGTACATGCGCCTGTGCCCATGGTACCCGCGCCTATGCCTAGGCTACCTGTGCCTGTGCCTACGGTACTAGGCCTTTGCTTAGGATACCTGCGCCAGTGCCTATGGTACCTGCGCCTGTACCTAGGGTACCTTCGACTATACCTAGGGTACCTGCGCGTGTGCCTAGGGTACCTGCGCCTGTGCTTAGAGAACGTGCGCCTGCCCCTAGGGTACTTGCGCATGTGCCTAGGGTACCTGCGCGTGTGCTTAGGGTACCTGCGCCTGTGCCAAGGGTACCTGCGCCTGTGCCTAGAATACCTGCGCCTGTGCCTATGGTACCTGCGTCCGTGCCTAGGGTACCTGTGCATGACCCTAGAATACATGTGCATGTGCCTAGGGTACTTGCGCCTGTGCCTGGGGTACCTGCGCCTGTCCCTAGGGTACCTGCGCCTGTGCCTATAGTCCCTACGCCTGTGCCTAGGATACTTGCGCCTGTGCTTATGTTTCCTGCGCCTGTGCCTGGGGTACCTGCACCTGTGCTTAGGGTACCTGCGCCTGTGCCTATGGTACCCTCGCCTGTGCCTAGGGCACCTGCGCATGTGCCTAGAATACCTACCTTTGTCCCTAGGGTACCTGCGCCTATGCATGGGGTACCTGCGCCTGTGCCTAGGGTACCTGCTCCTGTGCCTAGAGTACCTGCGCTTGTGCCTAGAGTACCTGCGCTTGTGCCCAGGTCACCTGCGCTTGTGCCTGGGATACCTGCGCCTGTGCCTAGGGTACCTGCGCCTGTGCCTATGGTACCTGTACCTATGCCAAGGGTTGTTGCGTCTGTGCCTACAGTACCTGCGCATGTGCCTAGGGTACCTGCGCCTGTGCTTAGGGTACCAGCGCCTATGCCTAGGGTACCTGTGCCTGTGCCTAGGGTACCTACGCTTGTTCCTAAGGTACCTGCACCTGTGCCTAGGGTATTTGCGCCTGCGCCTAGGGTGCCTGCGCCTGTGCATAGGGTACCTGCGCCTGTGCCTATGGTACCTGCGCTTGTGCCTAGGGTACGTGCGCCTGTGCCTAGGGTACTCGCGCCTGTGCTTAGGGTACCTGTGCCTGTGCCCACGGTACTAGGCTTTTGCTTAGGATACCTACGCCAGTGCCTATGGTACCTGCGCCTGTGCCTAAGATACCTGCGCCTGTGCCTATGGTACTTGCACTTGTGCCAAGGTTACCTGCGCCTGTGCCTAGGGTACCTGCACTTGTGCCTAGGGTACCTGTGCGTGTACATAGGGTACCTGCGCCTGTGCCTAGGTTACCTGCGCCTATGCCTAGGGTGCCTGCGCCTGTCCCTAAGGTACCTGCACCTGTGCCTAGGGTACATGCGCCTGTGCATAGGGTACGTGCGCCTGTCCCTAGGGTACCTATGCATGTGCATAGGGTACCTGTGCCTGTGCCTAGGGTACGTGGGCCTTTCCTTAGGGTACTTGCGCCTGTGCCTAGGGTACCTACACCTGTGCCTGGGGTACCTGCGCCTGTACCAAGGGTACCTACGCCTATGCCTAGGGTACCTGCGCTTGTCCATAAGGTACCTGCGCCTGTGACTAGGGTAACTGCGCCTGTGCATAGGGTACCTGCGCCTGTGCCTAGGATACCTGAGACAGTGCATAGAATACCTGTGCCTGTGCTTATGGTACCTGCGCATGTGCCTAGGGTACATGCGCCTGTGCCTATGGTACTTGCGCCTGTGCCTAGGGTACCTGCGCGTGTGCCTAGGATACCTGCGCCTGTCCTTAAGGTACCTGCGCCTGTGCCTAGGGTACCTGCGCATCTGCCTATGGTACGTGCGCCTGTGCTTAGGGTATCTGTGCCTTTCCCGAGGTACCTGCGCCTGTGCCGAGGGTATCTGCGCTTGTGCCTAGGGTACATGCGCCTGTGCCCAGGGTACCTGTGCTTGTGCGTAGGGTACCTGCGCGTGTGCCTAGGGCACCTGCGCATGTGCCAAGGTTACATGCGCCTGTGCCTAGGTTACCTGAGCCTACCCCTAGGGTACATGCGCCTGTGCCTAGGGTACCTGCACATGTACCCAGTTTATCTACGCCTGTGCCTAGGGTACCTACGCCTGAGTCTAGGGTACCTGCGCCTGTGTCTAGGATACCTGCGCCTGTGCCTAGGGTACCTGCGCCTTTGCCTAGGGTACCTATACTTGTGCCTTGGGTACCTGCGCCAGAGCCTAGTGAACCTGCACCTGTGCTTAGGGTACTTGCCCCTTTCCCTAAGATACATGTGCTTGTGCCTAGGGTACCTGCGCCTGTGCCTAGGGTACCTGCGCCTGTGCCTAGGGTACCTGCACCTGTGCCTAGGGTACCTGCACATGTGCCTAGGGTACCTGTGCCTGTGCCTATGGTACCTGCGCCTGTGCCTAGGGTACCTGTGCCTGTGCCTAGGGTACCTGCGCCTACGCCTAGGGTACCTGCGCCTGTGCTTAGGATACTTGCCCCTGTCCCTAAGATACCTGTGCTTGTGCCTAGGGTACCTGCGCCTGTGCCTAGGGTACCTGCGCCTGTGCCTAGGGTACCTGCACCTGTGCCTAGGGTACCTGCACATGTGCCTAGGGTACCTGTGCCTGTGCCTATGGTACCTGCGCCTGTGCCTAGGGTACCTGCGCCTGTGCTTAGGGTACCTGCGCCTACGCCTAGGGTGCCTGCGCCTGTACTTAGGGTACCTGCGCCTGTGCCTAGGGTACCTGCGCCTGTGCCTAGGATACCTGCGCCTCTACCTAGTGTACCTACGCCTGTCCCTAGGGTACCTGCGCCTTTGCCTGTAGTAGCTGCTCCTGTGCCTAGGGTACCTGCGCATGTGCCTAGGTGTTTGCGCTTGTGCCTACGGTACCTGCGCCTATACCTAGGTTACCTGCATATGTGCCTATGGTACCTGCGCTTGTGCCTAAGGTACCTGTGCCTATGCCTATGGTACATGTGCCTGTGCCTAGGGTACCTGCACCTGTGCCTAGTGTACCTGACCCTGTGCCTATGGTACCTGCGGCTGTGCCTAGGGTACCTGCGCCTGTGCTTAGGGTACCTGCGCCTATGCCTAGGGTGCATGCGCTTGTGCATTGGGTACCTGCGCTTATGCTTTGGTTACCTGCGCCTGTGCCTCGGGTACCTGCGCCTGTGCTTAGGGAGTTGATTTGTGACAGGGACTTTATTTGCAACAGGGATTTGATTTGCAACTAGGAGTTGTTTCACTACAAGCAATTGATTTGTGACAGGCAGTTTATTTGGGACAAGCAGTAGATTTGCGATAGATAGTTTATTTCCTACGTGCAGATGATTTGCCATAGGGAATTGATATGCAACAGAGAGTTGATTTGCGACATGGAATTGATTTGCGATAGAGAGTTTATTTGCGACACCCAGTTGATTTGTGGTATGAAGTTGATTTGTGACAGGGAGTTGATTTGCATCAGGCAGTTTATTTGTGACAAGGAGTTTAATTACGACAAGGAGTTGGTTTGCGATAAGACATTGATTTGCGACATGGAGTTGATTTGTGACAAGCAGTTGATGAAGAAGTTGATTTACGACAGGCAGTTGATTTGCAAGAAGTAGTTGATTTGCGACAGGGAAGTCATTTGCGACATGCAATTTATTTGCGACACATAGTTGATTTGCGACAGGCGGTTGATTTGGGACAAGGAGTTGATTTACAACAGGCAGTTGATTAGCGACAGGGAGTTGATTTGCGGAAGGAGACTGATTTGTGACAGGCAGTTCATTTGTGACGGAGAGTTGATTTGCGACACGCAGTTGATTTGCGGCATGGAGTTGATTTGCGACAGGGAATTGATTTGCGACAAGCAGTTGATTTGCAGTAAGGTGTTGATTTGGGACAGGGAGTTGATTTGCGACAGGGAGTTGACTTACGACGAACTTGATTTGCGACTGGAAGTTGACTTGTGACAGGTAGTTGATTTGCAAGCAACAGTTAGTTGATTTGCGACATGGAGTTGATTTGCGTCAGGGAGTTGATTTGCGAAATGGAGTTGATTTGCGATAAGAGTTGATTTGCGACAAGTAGTTGATTTGCGACGGAGAGTTCATTTGCGATAGGGAGCCAATTTGCGACAGGCAGTTGATTTATGATAGGCAATTGATTTGCGACAGGGAGTTTACTTGCGAGAGGGAGTTGATTTGCGACAGGCAGTTGATTTGCGGCAGGCAGTTGATTTACGGGAGGGATTTGATATGGGACAAGGAGTTGATTTGCAACAGGGAGTTGATTTGCGACATGGAATTGATTTCTGACAGGAAGTTCATTTGGGACAGGGAGTTCATTTGCCACAGGGAGTTGATTTGCGACTGGCAGTTTAATTGCAACAGGTAGTTGATTTGGGACAGGGAGCTGATTTGCAGTAAGGAGTTGATTTGCTTCAGGGAGTTGATTTGCTATAGGGAGTTGATTTGTGAGAGGGAGTTGATTTGCGAGAGGCAGTTGATTTGCAACGGGCAGTTGATTTGTGACAGGTAGTTGATTTGCGACAGGTAGTTGATTTGCGACAAGCAGTTCATTTGCATATGGAGTTGATTTGCGACAGGCAGTTGGTCTACGACAGGGAGTTGATTTGCGATAGGCAAGTTGATTTGTGACAGGCATTTGATTTGCAACAGGGTGTTGTTTTGGGACAGGGAGTTGATTTGCGAGAGGGAGTTGATTTGCGACAAGCAATTGATGCGCGATATGAAGTTGATTTGCAACTAGGTGCTGATTTGCGACGTGGAATTGATTTGCGGCAGGCAATTGATTTGCGACAGGTAGTTGATTTCGAAAAAGCAGTAGCTTTGCGACATATAGTTGATTAGCGACAGGTATATGATATACGATAGGGAGTTGATATGCGACAGGGAGTTGATTTGCGACATGTAGTTGATTTGCGATAGAGAGTTGATTTGCGACACGCAGTTCATTTGCGGCATGGTGTTCATTTGCGACATGGAGTTGATTTGCGACAAGGAGTTTACAAGCTATTGATTTGTGACAAGGAGTTGATTTGGGACAGGGAGTTGATAGGCAACATGTAGTTGATTTGTGACAGGGAGTTCATTCGGACAGGGAGTTGGTTTCAGGCATGCAGTTGATTTGCGACAATGAGTTGATTTGCGACAATGAGTTGATTTATGACAGACAGTTGATTTGCGATAGGGAGTTGATTTGTGACAAGGAAGTGATTTGCGAAAGGCAGTTGATTTGCGACGGAGGGTTTATTTTGGGACACGCAGTTGATTTGCGGCATGGAGTTGATTTGCGACATGGAGTTGATTTGCAACAGGCAGTTCATTTGTGACAAGGAGTTGATTTGTGACAGGGGATTGATTTGCAACAGGGAGTTGATTTGCGACAGGGAGTTGATTTGCGACAGGTAGTTGCTTTGCGACAGGGAGTTGATTTGCGACAGGGAGTTGATTTGCGATAGGGAATTGTCTAGACATTGCCATGCATTGTCTGTTGCTGCTATTGTTGGAGCTGATGCTGTTGCGGCCGCTGCTGAGGGGAGTGGATGCCCGAGTGTTAGGAGATGCTCAGAGATGGTTTCGTAGTCAAGGTCAGGAGTGAGCAGCGGTACTAAGATTGGTCGTGGATGAACAGGGATGTGTGCGAGAGAGAGTGTTGGCGTGGTGGATGCTGTTGGAGGAGTGACTGGTGAGGATGGAGTACCTGGTGGAGGATGGATGGTCGGAGCTGCGGACACTGTGGGCTGATCTGGGAAGAGAGTCCATGTAAGAGGAGTAGTGGAGATGGGGTCTAATTGACGGAAGAAAGGAGTAATATCGTCAAAGTGGACATCTATGCTTTAGGATTCCCGTTTGAGTTCGGGCTCGTATAACAACTACCCAGAGGAGTTGATGGAGAATCCAACAAACATGCGGCGTGAGGCTCGTGGGTCAAACTTGGAGAGATGAGCGTGAGCTCTATCAGCATTGTTGTTCAGGCATTGCGAGGCATTGCCAAGCATTGCGTAGGCATTGCCAGGCATTGCCATGCATTGCCTAGGCATTGCCAAACATTGCCCAAGCATTGCCAGGCATTGCCCAGGCATTGCCAGGCGTTGCCCATGCATTGCTAGGCATTGTCTAGGCATTGCCAGGCATTGCCAGGCATTGCCAGGCATTACCTAGGCATTTCCAGTCACTGCCCAGGCATTGCCAGACATTACCTAGGTATTGCCACGCATTCCAAGGCATTGCCGGGCATTGCCAGGCATTTTCCAAGCATTGCCAGGCATTGCCAAGCATTGCTAGGAATTGCCCAAGCATTGCTAGCATAGCAAGGCATTGCCAGGCATTGCCAGGCATTACCAGGCATTGTCAACGCATTGCCAAGGCATTGCCAGGAATTGTCCAAGCATTGCCAGGCATTGCCAGGCATTGCCAAGAATTGCTAGGAATTGCCCAGACATTGCTAGGCATTGCCTATGCATTACCTGGGCACTGCGAGGCATTACCAGGCATTGCCATGTTTAGGGTCACACAAACCAGAGCCGGGTCACACAAACCAGAGCCGGGTCACACTAACCAAAGCCGGGTCACAGAAGCCAAAGCCTGGCCACAAAAACCAAAGCCGGGTCACAGAAATCGAAGCCCGATCAAAGTGACCAAAGCTGAGTCATAGTAACCAAAGCCGGGTCACATAAACCGAAGCCGGATCACAAAAACAAATTAGGCATATGTCACTGATCATGACCAGAGAATTTCAATATGGGTGGTCAACATTGACCAACCATAACACGAGTCACAAACGGTCAGGAGAGGACACAATGCAATGGGAATATTGGTTCTCAACTACCAAGTACAATGACCGTCAATCAGTAGTAGCACGGTGTGGCTATCATGCACAATGACCGACCAAATTAGGCTTATGAACTGCCTTTGACCAAAGTAATCCGCTGTGTGTGGTCAACGTTGACAACTCATAATACGAGTCACAAATGGTCAGAGGGGGAAGCAATGGTTTGGGAACACCAGGTATCAAATAGCAAGCACAAGGGGCTTCAATAAGTTGTGGCACGGTGTGGAGACCATGCACGATGACCAACCAAAGTAGGCATATGTCACTGACCATGACCAAATAATGTCACCAAATGTGGTAAAATTTGACAACTCATAACACGAGTCACAATTGGTCAGGGTGGAAGATAATGGTTTGTAAATACTAGTTATCGACTAGCAAGTACAAATACCTTCAATATGTAGTGGCAGGGTGTGGCTTCTATGCACAGTGACCAACCAAAGTACGCAGATGTCACTAACCATGACCAACAAATTTCACTTCATGTGGTCAACGTTGAAAACGCATAACATAAGTCACAAATGGTCAGAGGGGAAAACAATGGGTTGGGAACACTAGCTATCAACTAGCAAGTACAAAGACATTCAACAAGCAGTGGCAGGGTATGGCTAGCGTACACAGTGACCAACCCAATGATGCATACGTCACTGACTACGACCGAATAAGTCCACTATGTGTGGTCAACATTGACAACTCATAACACGAGTCAAAAATGGTCAGAGGGAGAAACAATGGTTTGGGAAGCCTATGTATTGACTAGATAGGAAAAATAACTTCAATACGTAGTGGCACAGCGTGGCTAATATGCACACCAAACAACCAAACTATGCATATGTCACTGATCATGACCAGAGAATTACAATGTGGGTGGTCAACGTTGACCAACCATAACACGAGTCACAAACGGTCAGGAGAGGAAACAATGCTATGGGAATATCGGTTCTCAACTATCAAGTACAATTACCTTCAGTCAGTAGTAGCACGGTGTGGCTACCATGCACAATGACCGGCCAAAGTAGGCATATGTACTACCTTTGACCAAAGAAATTCCTTGTGTGTGGTCAACGTTGACAACACATAACACGACTCACAAATGGTCAGGGTGGAAGATAATGGTTTGTGGATACTATTTATCGACTAGCAAGTACAACTACCTTCAATATGTAGTGGCACAATGTGGCTTGAATGCACAGTGACCATCCAAAGTATGCATATGTCACTGACCTTGACGAAAACATTTCACTTCATGTGGTCAATGTTGACAACTCACAACACGAGTCACAGATATTCAGAGGGGATAGCAATGGTTTGGGAACACTAGCTGTCAACTAGAAATCACATAGACATACGTACTGAAACGGCGTGGTAACCATGTACAGTGATAAACCAAAGTAGGCATATGTCAGTAACCATGACCAAACGGATTTCATAGTGTGTGGTCAATGTTGAAAACTCATAACATGAGTCACAAATTGTCAGAGGGGGGAACCATGGGTTGGGGACACTAGTTGTTAACTAGCAAGTAGAAAGATTTTCAACAAGTAGTGGCAAGGTGTGACTAGCATCCACAGTGACCAACCAAAGGATGCATGTAACTGACTATGACCGAAGAAGTCCACTATGTACGGTCAACATTGACAACTCATAACACGAGTCACAAATGGTCAGAGGGAGAGACAATGGTTTGGGAACTCTATATATCGACTGGAAACGACAAAGAACTTCAATACGTAGTGGCACGTTGTGGCTACTATGCACACCAAAACAACCAAAACCAGGCATATGTTACTCACCATGAACTGAGATTTTTAATATGGGTGGTCAACATTCACCAACCACAACACGAGTCACAAACGGTCAGAGGGGGAAACAATGGTCTGGGAATATCAGTTCTCAACTAGCAAGTACAGTGACCTTCAATCATTATAAGCACAGTGTGGCTACCATGCACAATGAACGACCAAAGTAGGCACATGTACTGCCTTTGACCAAACAAATCCGCTGTGTGTGGTCAATGTTGACAACTCATAATAGGAGTCACAAATGGTCAGAGGGGGAGACAATGGTTTGGGAACACCAGGTATCAACTAGCAAGCACAAGGACCTTCAATAAGCTGTGCCACGGTGTGGAGACCATGCCCGATGTCCAACCAAAGTAGGCATATGTCACTGACCATGACCAGATACTGTCACTAAGTTTTGTAAACATTGACAACTCATAACACGATTCACAAATGGTCAGGGTGCAAGATAATGGTTTGTGAATACTATTTATCGACTAGCAAGTACAAATACCTTCAATATGTAGTGGCACCGTGTGGCTACAATGCACAGTGACCAACCAAAGTATGCACATGTCACTGACCATGACCAACAAATTTCACTTCATGTGGTCAACGTTGACAACTCACAACACGAGTTACTGATAGTCAGAGGGGGGTAACAATGGTTTGGAAACACCCGGTATCGAATAGCAAGCACAAGGGGCTTCAATACGTTGTGGCACGGTGTGGAGACCATGCACGATGACCAACCAAAGTAGGCATATGTCACAAACCATGACCAAAGAAATCCACTAAGTGTGGTAAACTTTGACAACCCATAACACGAGTCACAAATGGTCAGGGTGGAAGATAATGGTTTGTGAATACTAGTAATCGATTAGCAAGTACAAATACCTTTAAAATATGCAGTGGCACAATGTGGCTACAATGCACAGTGACCAACCAAATTATGCATATGTCACTAACCATGACCAACAAATTTCACTTCCTGTGGTCAACGTTGAAAACGCATAACATGATTCACAAATGGTCAGAGGGGGACATAATGGGTTGTGAACACTAGTTATCAACCAGCAAGTACAAAGACCTTCAACAAGCAGTGGCACGGTATGGCTAGCGTGCACAGTGACCAACCAAAGTATGCACATGTCACTGACCATGACCAACAAATTTCACTTCATGTGGTCAACGTTGACAACTCACAACACGAGTTACTGATAGTCAGAGGGGGGTAACAATGGTTTGGAAACACCAGCTATCAACTAGAAAGCACAAAGACCTTCAATACATAGTGACACGGCGTGGTAACAACTGACAGTGACAAACCAAACTAGGCATATGTCACTAACAATGACCAAAGAATTTCAATATGTGTGGCCAACATTCACAACCCATAACATGAGTCACAAATGGTCAGAGGGGGAAGCAATGGTTTCAAAACGATATGTATCTTCTAGGAAGTACAAATATCTTTTGTGTGCATTGGCATGGTGTGGCTACCGTGCACAATGACCTATCCAAGTAGGCATACATCACTGCTCATGACCAAAGACGTTTAGTGTGTGTGGTCAACGTTCACAACTCATAATACAAGTAAAAAATTGGGCAGAGGGAGAAACAATGGTTTGGGAACAGGTGGTATCGACTAGCAAGTACAAAGACCTTCGATAAGTGGTGGCACGGTGTGGCTACCATGCACAATGACCAACCAGAGTATTCTCGTGTCACTGAATATCATAAAAAGAGTTTCATTGTGTGTTGTCAACTTTCCTTCTTACGGCTGGTCAATCGGAGCAATGGTTGAGAGGTTATTCAAGCTAGAAGTTGCAAAATCTGAAATTCCGTCTGCGTCAATTCTTT
>SZWC01003704.1:9840-35156 GCA_023375785.1 Penium margaritaceum | reverse complement strand
TTTCACTTCATGTGGTCAATGTTGACAACTCACAACACGAGTCACAGATATTCAGAGGGGGTAGCAATGGTTTGGGAACACTAGCTATCAACTAGAAAGCACATAGACCTTCGATACGTAGTGAAACGGCGTGGTAACCATGTACAGTGACAAACCAAAGTAGGCATATGTCACTAACCATGACCAAACGGATTTCACAGTGTGTGGTCAACGTTGAAAACTCATAACATGAGTCACAAATGGTCAGAGGGGGGAACCATGGGTTGGGAACACTAGTTATTAACTAGCAAGTAGAAAGATTTTCAACAAGTAGTGGCACGGTGTGGCTAGCATGCACAGTGACCAACCAAAGGATGCATGTGTCACTGACTATGACCGAAGAAGTCCACTATGTACGGTCAACATTGACAACTCATAACACGAGTCACAAATGGTCAGAGGGAGAGACAATGGTTTGGGAACCCTATATATCGACTGGAAACGACAAAGAACTTCAATACGTAGTGGCACGTTGTGGCTACTATGCACACCAAACAACCAAAACCAGGCATATGTCACTGACCATGACCAGAGATTTTCAATATGGGTGGTCAACATTCACCAACCACAACACGAGTCACAAACGGTCAGAGGGGGAAACAATGGTCTGGGAATATCAGTTATCAACCAGCAAGTACAGCGACCTTCAATCATTATAAGCACGGTGTGGCTACCATGCACAATGACCGACCAAAGCAGGCACATGTACTGCCTTTGACCAAAGAAATCCGCTGTGTGTGGTCAATGTTGAGAACTCATAATAGGAGTCACAAATGGTCAGAGGGGGAGACAATGGTTTGGGAACACCAGGTATCAACTAGCAAGCACAAGGACCTTCAATAAGCTGTGCCACGGTGTGGATACCATGCACGATGTCCAACCAATGTAACTGACCATGACCAAATAATGTCACTAAGTGTTGTAAACTTTTACAACTCATGACACGAGTCACAAATGGTCAGGGTGTAAGATAATGGTTTGTGAATAATAGTTATCGACCAGCAAGTACAAATACCTTCACTATGTAGTGGCACCGTGTGGCTATAATGCACAATGACAACATGTGGTCAACGTTGACAACTCACAACACGAGTTGTTGATAGTCAGAGGGGGGTAACAATGGTTTGGAAACACGAGCTTTCAACTAGAAAGCACAAAGACCTTCAATACATAGTGACACGGCGTGGTAACCACTGACAGTGACAAACCAAACTAGGCATATGTCACTAATAATGACCAAAGAATTTCAATATGGGTGGTCAATGTTCACAACCCATAACATGAGTCACAAATGGTCAGAGGGGGAAGCAATGGTTTCAAAACGCTATGTATCTTCTAGGAAGTACAAATATCTTTCGTGTGTATTGGCACGGTGTGGCTACCGTGCACAATGACCTATCCAAGTAGGCATACATCACTGCTCGTGACCAAAGAAGTTTAGTGTGTGTGGTCAACGTTCACAACTCATAATACAAGTAAAGAATGGGCAGAGGGAGAAAGAATGGTTTGGGAAAACGTGGTATTGACTAGCAAGTACGAAGACCTTCGATAAGTGGTGGCACGGTGTGGCTACCATGCACAATGACCAACCAAAGTATTCTTGTGTCACTGAATACCATAAAAAGAGTTTCACTGTGTGTTGTCAACTTTCCTTCTTACGGCTGGTCAATCGGAGCAATGGTTGAGAGGTTATTCAAGCTCGAAGTTGCAAAATCTGAAATTCCGTCTGCATCAATTCTTTATGAATAAACTATCTTTGTTATTATTCATAATTTTGAAAACTACCCTCTAATCTTACACCCCCTTATTTAATGCCCTTTACACATAGGAACCCTTATAATGTCATTTGGACATCATATGAACACAGAGTGAGTTGGCTTAGTGCTTATGGAGTTAGATTATGGAGCGGTAGGTCCTAGGTTTGAATCCTCGTACGCACAATATAGAATAGGCTCGCGACCTGGGGGGGGGGGGCCGTGTTGTGATACCTCAACTCTACCTTTGAGCCTAAGCCGTGGGGGGGTAGGGGGGGTGTCATAATGCGAACACAAATCTGTCCTCCAGGTCGTCCACGGAACATCCCTCCAGGGAGTGAGAGGGAGTATTCCAGTGAAAGCACCTACGTGTAACAAATCAACAAAAACCGACCTGGTGTCAAAGGCAGAAGCCTTTTGCTATTTATTGACTAGCAAGTGCAAAGAATTTCAACAAGTAGTGGAACGGTGTGGCTACCATGCACAATGACCAACCAGATTAGGCATGTGCCACTTACTATGACCAAATAATTTTATTATGTGTGGCCAATGTTGACAACCCATAATATGGGTCACGAATGGTTGGAGGGGGAAACAATGGGTTGGGAATAGTAGATACCAACTACCAAGTACAACGACCTTCAGTCAGCAGTAGCGCGGTGTGGCTACCATGCACAATGACCGACCAAACTAGGCATATGTACTGCATTTGACCAAAGAAATCTGCTGTGTGTGGTCAACGTTGACAACTCATAATACGAGTCACAAATGGTCAGAGGGGGAAACAATGGTTTGGGAACACCAAATATCAAATAGCAAGCACAAGGGGCATCAATACGCTGTGGCACGGTGTGGAGACCATGCACGATGACCAACCAAAGTAGGCATATGTCACTGACCATGACCAAATAATGTCAACAAGTGTGGTAAACGTTGACAACTCACAACACGAGTCACAAATGGTCAGGGTGGAAGATAATGGTTTGTGAATACTAGTTATCGCCTAGCAAGTACAAATACCCTCAATATGTAGTGGCACGGTGTGGCTTCAATGCACAGTGACCAACCAAATTATATATATGTCTCTAACCATGACCAACAAAATTCACTTCATGTGGTGAACGTTGAAAACGCATAACACGAGTCACAAATGGTCAGAGGGGAAAATAATGCGTTGGGAACACTAGTTATCAAATAGCAAGTACAAGGACCTTCAACAAGCAATGGCACGGTATGGATAGCGTGCACAGTGACCAACGAAAGGATGCATACGTCACTGACTGCGACCGAATAAGTCCACTGTGTGTGGTCAACATTGACAATTCATAACACGAGTCACAAATGATCAGAGGGAGAGACAATGGTTTGGGAGGCCTATGTATTGACTAGAAAGGACAAAGAACTTCAATACGTAGTGGTACGATGTGGCTAATATGCACACCAAACAACCAAACTAGGCATATGTCACTGATCATGACCAGAGAATTTCAATAAGGGTGGTCAACGTTGACCAACCATAACACGAGCCACAAACGGTCAGGAGAGGAAACAATGGGAATATCGGTTCTCAACTACCGAGTACAATGACCTTCAGTCAGAAGTAGCACAGTGTGGCTACCATGCACAATGACCGACCAAACTAGGCATATGTACTGCCTTTGACCAAATAAATCCGCTATGTGTGGTCAACGTTGACAACTCATAATACGAGTCACAAATGGTCACAGGGGGAAACAATGGTTTGGGAACACCAAGTATCAAATAGCAAGCACAAGGGGCATCAATACGCTGTGGCACGGTGTGGAGACCATGCACGATGACCAACCAAAGTAGGCATATGTCACTGACCATGACTAAATAATGTCACCAAGTGTGGTAAACTTTGACAACTCATAACACGAGTCACAGATGGTCAGGGTGGAAGATAATGGTTTGTGAATACTAGTTATCGACTAGCAAGTACAAACACCTTCAATATGTAGTGGCACAATGTGGCTACAATGCACAGTGACCAACCAAAGTATGCATATGTCACTAACCATGACCAACAAATTTCACTTCATGTGGTCAACGTTGAAAATGCATAACACGATTCAAAAATAACCAGAGGGGGAAAAAATGGGTTGTGAACACTAGTTATCAACCAGCAAGTACAAAGACCTTCAACAAGCAATGGCACGGTATGGCTAGCGTGCACAGTGACCAACCAAAGGATGCATACGTCACTGACTACGACCGAATAAGTCCACTATGTGTGATCAACTTTGATAACTCATAACACGAGTCACAAATGATCAGAGGGAGAGACAATGGTTTGGAAAGCCTACGTATTGACTAGAAAGGACAAAGAACTTCAATATGCAGTGGCACGGTGTGGCTAATATGCACACCAAACAACCAAACTAGGCACGTGTCACTGATCATGACCAGAGAATTTCAATAAGGGTGGTCAACGATGACCAACCATAACACGAGTCACAAACGCTCAAGAGAGGAAACAATGCTATGGGAATATCGGTTCTCAACTACCAAGTACAACGACCTTCAGTCAGTAGTAGCACGGTGTGGCTACCATGCACAATGACCGACCAAAGTAGGCATATGTACTGCCTTTGACCAAAGAAATCCGCTGTGTGTGGTCAACGTTGACAACTCATGATACGAGTCACAAATGGTCAGAGGGGGAAACAATGGTTTGGGAACACCAAGTATCAAATAGCAAGCACAAGAGGCATCAATACGCTGTGGCACTGTGTGGAGACCATGTACGATGACCAACCAAAGTAGGCATATGTCACTGACCATGACCAAATAATGTCACCAAGTGTGGTAAACTTTGACAACTCATAACACGAGTCACAAATGGTTAGGGTGGAAGATAATGGTTTGTGAATACTAGTTATCGACTAGCAAGTACAAATACCTTCAATATGTAGTTTCACGGTATGGCTTCAATGCACAGTGACCAACCAAAGTATGCAGATGTCACTACCCATGACCAACAAATTTCACTTCATGTGGTCAACATTGAAAACGCATAACACGAGTCACAAATGGTCAGAGGGGAAAACAATGGGTTTGGAACACTAGTTATCAACTAACAAGTACAATGACCTTCAACAAGCAGTGGCACGGTATGGCTAGCGTGTGCAGTGACCAACCCAAGGATCCATACGTCACTGACTACGACCGAATAAGTCCACTATGTGTGGTCAACATCGACAACTCATAACACGAGTCACAAATGGTCAGAGAGAGAGACAATGGTTTAGGAATCCTATGTATTGACTAGAACAGAAAAATAAATTTAATACGTAGTGGCACGGTGTGGCTAATATGCACACCAAACAACCAAACTAGGCATATGTCACTGATCATGACCAGAGAATTTCAACGTGGGAGGTCAACGTTGACCAAGCATAACACGAGTCACAAACGGTCAGGAGAGGAAACAATGTTATAGGACTATCGGTTCTCAACTACCAAGTACAACGACCTTCAGTCAGTAGTAGCACGGTGTGGCTACCATGCACAATGTCCGGCCAAAGTAGGCATATGTACTGCCTTTGACCAAAGAAATCCGCTGTGTGTGGTCATATTTGACATCTCATAATACGAGTCACAAATGGTGAGAGGGGGAAACAATGGTTTGGGAACACCATGTATCAAATAGCAAGCACAAGGGGCTTCAATACATTGTGGCACGGTGTGGAAACCATGCACGATGACCAGCCAAGGTAGGCATCTGTCACTAACCATGACCAAATAATGTGGATACTAGTTATCGACTAGCAAGTACAAATACCTGCAATATGTAGTGGCACAATGTGGCTTCAATGCACAGTGACCATCCAAAGTATGCATATGTCACTGTCTATGACAAAATAGTTTGACTTCATGTGGTCAATGTTGACAACTCACAGCACGAGTCGCAGATATTCAGAGGGGGTAGTAATGGGTTGGGAACACTAGCTTTCAACTAGAAAGCACATAGACCTTCGATACGTAGTGAAACGGCGTGGTAACAATGTATAGTGACAAACCAAAGTAGGCATCTATCACTAACCATGACCAAACGGATTTCACAGTGTGTGGTCAACGTTGAAAACGTATAACATGCATCACAAATGGTCAGAGGGGGGAACCATGGGTTGGGAACACTATTTATTAACTAGAAAGTATAAATATTTTCAACAAGTAGTGGCACGGTGTGGCTAGCATGCACAGTGACCAACCAAAGGATACATGTGTCACAGACGATGACCAAAGATGTCCACTGTGTACGGTCAACATTGACAACTCATAACACGAGTCACAAATGGTCAGAGGGAGAGACAATGGTTTGGGAACCCTATATATCGACTGGAAACGACAAAGAACTTCAATACGTAGTGGCACGTTGTGGCTACTATGCACACCAAGCAACCAAACCCATGCATATGTCACTGACCATGACCAGAGATTTTCAATATGGGTGGTCAACATTCACCAACCACAACACGAGTCACAAACGATCAGAGGGGAAAACAATGGTCTGGGAATATCAGTTCTCCACTAGCAAGTACAGCGACATTCAACCATTATAAGCACGGCGTGGCTACCATGCACAATGACCGACCAAAGTAGGCACATGTACTGCCTTTGACCAAAGAAATCTGTTGTGTGTGGTCAATGTCGACAACTCATAATAGGAGTCACAAATGGTCAGAGGGGGAGACAATGGGTTGGGAACATCAGGTATCAACTAGCAAGCACAAGGACCTTCAAAAAGATGTGCCACGGTGTGGATACCATGCACGATGTCCAACCAAAGTAGGCATATGTCACTGACCATGACCAAATAATGTCACTAAGTGTTGTAAACTTTGACAACTCATAACACGAGTCAAAAATGGTCAGGGTGCAAGATAATGGTTTGTGAATACTAGTTATCGACTAGCAAGTACAAATACCTTCAATATGTAGTGGCACCGTGTGGCTACAATGCACAGTGACCAACCAAAGTATGCACATGTCACTGACCATGACCAACCAATTTCACTTCATGTGGTCAACGTTGACAACTCACAACACGCGTTGCTGACAGTCAGAGGGGGGTAACAATGTTTTGGAAACACTAGCTATCAACTAGAAAGCACAAAGACGTTCAATACATAGTGACACGGCGTGGTAACCACTGACAGTGACAAACCAAACTAGGCATATGTCACTAACCATGACCAGAGAATTTCAATATGGGTGGTCAACGTTGAAAACGCATAACACGATTCACAAATGGTCAGAGGGGGAAACAATGGATTGTGAACACTAGTTATCAACCAGCAAGAACAAAGACCTTCAACATGCAATGGCACGGTATGGCTAGCGTGCACAGTGACCAACCAAAGGATGTATACGTCACTGACTACGACCCAATAAGTCCACTATGTGTGGTCAACATTGACAACTCATAACACGAGTCACAAATGATCAGAGGGAGAGACAATAGTTTGGGAAGCCTATGTATTGACTAGAAAGGACAAAGAACTTCAATACGTAGTGGCACGGTGTGGCTAATATGCACACCAAACAACCAAACTAGGCATATNTCAGAGGGAGAGACAATGGTTTGGGAAGCCTATGTATTGACTAGAAAGGACAAAGAACTTCAATACGTAGTGGCACGGTGTGGCTAATATACACACCAAACAACCAAACTAGGCATATGTCACTGATCATGACCAGAGAATTTCAATAAGGGTGGTCAACGTTGACCAACCATAACACGATTCACAAACGGTCAGGAGAGGAAACAATGCTATGGGAATATTGGTTCTCAACTACCAAGTACAACGACATTCAGTCAGTAATAACACTGTGTAACTACCATGCACAATGACCGACCAAACTAGGCATATGTACTGCCTTTGACCAAAGAAATCCGCTGTGTGTGGTCAACAATGACAACTCATAATACGAGTCACAAATGGTCAGATGGGGAAACAATGGTTTGGGAACACCAAGTATCAAATAGCAAGAACAAGGGGTATCAATACGGTGTGGCACGGTGTGGAGACCATGCACGATGACCAACCAAAGTAGGCATATGTCACTGACCATGACCAAATAATGTCACCAAGTGTGGTAAACTTTGACAACTCATAACACGAGTCACAAATGGTCAGGGTGCAATATAATGGTTTGTGAATACTAGTTATCGACTAGCAAGTACAAATACCTTCAATATGTAGTGGCACCGTGTGGCTACAATGCACAGTGACCAACCAAAGTATGCACATGTCACTGACCATGACCAACCAATTTCACTTCATGTGGTCAACGTTGACAACTCACAACACGCGTTGCTGACAGTCAGAGGGGGGTAACAATGGTTTGGAAACACTAGCTATCAACTAGAAAGCACAAAGATGTTAAATACATAGTGACACGGCGTGGTAACCACTGACAGTGACAAACCAAACTAGGCATATGTCACTAACCATGACCAAAGAATTTCAATATGGGTGGTCAATGTTGAAAACGCATAACACGATTCACAAATGGTCAGAGGGGGAAACAATGGATTGTGAACACTAGTTATCAACCAGCAAGTACAAAGACCTTCAACATGCAATGGCACGGTATGGCTAGCGTGCACAGTGACCAACCAAAGGATGTATACGTCACTGACTACGACCCAATAAGTCCACTATGTGTGGTCAACATTGACAACTCATAACACGAGTCACAAATGATGAGAGAGAGAGACAATGGTTTGGGAAGCCTATGTATTGACTAGAAAGGACAAAGAACTTCAACACGTAGTGGCACGGTGTGGCTAATATACACACCAAACAACCAAACTAGGCATATGTCACTGATCATGACCAGAGAATTTCAATAAGGGTGGTCAACGTTGACCAACCATAACACGAGTCACAAACAATCAGGAGAGGAAACAATGCTATGGGAATATTGGTTCTCAACTACCAAGTACAACGACATTCAGTCAGTAATAACACTGTGTAACTACCATGCACAATGACCGACCAAACTAGGCATATGTACTGCCTTTGACCAAAGAAATCCGCTGTGTGTGGTCAACAATGACAACTCATAATACGAGTCACAAATGGTCAGAGGGGGAAACAATGGTTTGGGAACACCAAGTATCAAACAGCAAGAACAAGGGGCATCAATACGGTGTGGCACGGTGTGGAGACCATGCACGATGACCAACCAAAGTAGGCATATGTCACTGACCATGACCAAAAAATGTCACCAAGTGTGGTAAACTTTGACAACTCATAACACGAGTCACAAATGGTCAGGGTGGAAGATAATGGTTCATGAATACTAGTTATCGACTAGCAAGTACAAATATCTTCAATATGTAGTGGCACAATGTGGCTTCAGGGCACAGTGACCAACCAAAGTATGCAGATGTCACTAACCATGACCAACAAATTTCGCTTCATGTGGTCAACGTTGAAAACGCATAACACGAGTCACAAATGGTCACAGGGGAAAACAATGCGTTGGGAACACTAGTTATCAACTAGCAAGTACGAAGACCTTCAACAGGCACTGGCACAGTATGGCTAGCGTGTACAGTGACCAACGAAAGGATGCATACGTCACTGACTACGATCGAATAAGTCCACTATGTGTGGTCAACATTGACAACTCATAACACAAGTCACAAATGGTCCGATGGAGAGACAATGGTTTGGGAAGCCTAAGTATTGACTAGAAAGGACAAAGGACTTCAATACGTAGTGGCACGGTGTGGCTAATATGCACACCAAACAACCAAACTAGGCATATGTCACTGATCATGACTAGAGAATTTCAATATGGGTGGCCAACATTGACCAACCATAACACGAGTCACAAACGGTCAGGAGAGGAAACAATAGTATGGCAATATTGGTTCTCAACTACCAGGTACAATGACCATCAATCAGTAGTAGCACGGTGTGGCTACCATGTACAATGACGGACCAAAGTAGGCATATACTGCCTTTGACTAAAGAAATCCACTGTGTGTGGTCAACGTTGACAACTCATAATACGAGTCACAAATGGTCAGAGTGGGAAACAATGGTTTGGGAACACCAAGTACCAAATAGCAAGCACAAGGGGCATCAATACGCTGTGGCACGGTGTGGAGACCATGCACGATGACCAACCAAAGTAGGCATATGTCACTAACCATGACCAAATACTGTCACCAAGTGTGGTAAGCTTTGACAACTCATAACACGAGTCACAAACGGTCAGGGTGGAAGATAATGGTTTGTGAATACTGGCTATCGACTAGCAAGTACAAATACCTTCAATATGTAGTGGCACAATGTGGCTTCAATGCACAGTGACCAACCAAAGTATGCACATGTCACTAACCATGACCAACAAATTTCACTTCATGTGGTCAACGTTGAAAACACATAACACGAGTCACAAATGGTCAGGGTGGAAGGTAATGGTTTGTGTTTACTGGCTATCGACTAGCAAGTACAAATACCTTCAATATGTAGTGGCACAATGTGGCTTCAATGCACAGTGACCAACCAAAGTATGCACATGTCACTAACCATGACCAACAAATTTCACTTCATGTGGTCAACGTTGAAAACACATAACACGAGTCACAAATGGTCAGAGGGGAAAACAATGAGTTCGGAACACTAGTTATAAACTAGCAAGTACAAAGACCTCCAACAAGCAGTGGCACGGTATGGCTAGCGTGCACAGTGACCAACCAAAGGATGCATCTGTCACTGACTACGACCGAATAAGTCCACTATGTGTGATCAACATTGACAACTCATAACACGAGTCACAACTGGTCAGAGGGAGAGACAATGGTTTGGATAGCCTATGTATTGACAAGAAAGGACAAAGACATTCAATACGCAGTGGAAAGGTGTGGCTAATATGCACACGAAACAACCAAACTAGGCATATGTCACTGATCATGACCATAGACTTTCAATATGGGTGGTCAACGTTGACCAACCATTACACGTTTCACAAACGGACAGGAGAGGAAACAATGCTATGGGAATATTGGTTCTCAACTACCAAGTACAACGACCGTCAATCAGTAGTAGCATGGTGTGGCTACCATGCATAATGACCGACCAAAGTAGGCATATATACTGCCTTTGAGCAAAGAAATCCGTTGTGTGTGGTCAACGTTGTCAACTCATAATACGAATCGCAAACGGTCAGAGGGGGAAGCAATGGTTTGGGAACACCAGGAATCAAATAGCAAGCACAAGGGGCTTCAATACGCTGTGGCATGGTGTGGAGACCATGCACGATGACCAACCAAAGTAGGCATATGTCACTGACCATGACCAAATAATGTCACTAAGTGTGGTAAACTTTGAAAACTCATAACACGAGTCACGAATGATCAGGGTGGAAGACAATGGTTTGTGGATACTAGTTATCGACTAGCAAGTACAAATATCTTCAATATGTAGTTGCACGGCATGGTTTCAATGCACAGTGACCACCCAAATTATGCATATGTCACTAACCATGACCAACAAATTTCACTTCATGTGATCAACGTTGAAAATGCATAACACGAGTCACAAATGGTCAGAGGGGAAAACAATGGGTTGGGAACACTAGTTATCAACTAGCAAGTACAAAGACCTTCAAAAAGCAGTGGCACGGTATGGCTAGCGTGCACAGTGTCCAGCCCGAGGATGCATACGTCACTGACTATGGCCGAATAAATCCACTATGTGTGGTCAACATTGACAACTCATAACACGATTCAGAAATGGTCAGAGGGAGAGACAATGGTTTGGGAAGCCTATGTATTGACTAGAAAGGACAAATAACTTCAATACGTAGTGGCACGGTGTGGCTAACATGCACACCAAACAACCAAACTAGGCATATGTCACTGATCATGACCAGAGAATTTCAATGTGGGTGGTCAACGTTGACCAACCATAACACGAGTCACAGACGGTCAGGAGGGGAAGCAATGCTATGGGAGTATCGGTTCTCAACTACCAAGTGCAACGACCTTAAGTCAGTAGTCGCACGGTGTGGCTACCATGCACAATGACCGGCCAAAGTAAGCATATGTACTGCCTTTGACCGAAGACATCCGCTGTGTGTGGACAACGTTGACAACTCATAATACGAGTCACAAATAGTCAGATGGGGAAACAATGGTTTCGGAACACCAGGTATAAAATAGCAAGCACAAGGGGCTTCAATACATTGTGGCACGATGTGGAGACCATGCACAATGACCAGCCAAAGTAGGCATATGTCACTAACCATGACCAAATAATATGGATACTAGTTATCGACTAGCAAGTACAAATACCTTCAATATGTAGTGGCACAACGTGGCTTCAATGCACAGTGACCATCCAAAGTATGCATATGTCACTGACCATGAAGAAATAATTTCACTTCATGTCGTCAATGTTGACGACTCACAACACGAGTCACAGATATTCAGAGGGGGTAGCAATGGTTTGGGAACACTAGCTATCAACTGGAAAGCACATAGACCTTCAATACGTAGTGAAACGACGTGGTAACCATGTACAGTGACAAACCAAAGTAGGCATATATCACTAACCATGACCAAACGGATGTCACGGTGTGTGGTCAACGTTGAAAACGTATAACATGAGTCACAAATGGTCAGAGGGGGGAACCATGGGTTGGGAACACTAGTTATTAACTAGCAAGTAGAAAGAATTTCAACAAGTAGTGGCACGGTGTGGCTAGCATGCACAGTGACCAACCAAAGGATGCATGTGTCACAGACTATGACCGAAGAAGTCCACTATGTACGGTCAACATTGACAACTCATAACACGAGTCACAAATGGTCAGAGGGAGAGACAATGGTTTGGGAACCCTATATATCGACTGGAAAGGACAAAGAACTTCAATACGTAGTGGCACGTAGTGGCTACTATGCACACCAAACAACCAAAACCAGGCATATGTCACTGACCATGACCAGAGATTTTCAATATGGCTGGTCAACATTCACCAACCACAACACGAGTCAGAAACGGTCAGAGGGGGAAACAATGGTTTGGGAATATCAGTTCTCTACTAGCAAGTACAGCGACCTTCATTCATTATAGGCACGTTGTGGCTACCATGCACAATGACCGACCAAAGTAGGAACATGTACTGCCTTTGACCAAAGAAATCCGCTGTGTGTGGTCAATGTTGACAACTCATAATAGGAGTCACAAATGGTCAGAGGGGGAGACAATGGTTTGGGAACACCAGGTATCCAGTAGCAAGCATAAGGACCTTCAATAAGCTGTGCCACGGTGTGGATACCATGCACGATGTCCAACCAAAGTAGGCATATGTCACTGACCATGACCAAATAATGTAACTGAGTGTTGTAAACTTTGACAACTCATAACACGAGTCACAAATGGTCAGGGTGCAAGATAATGGTTTGTGGATACTAGTTATCGACTGGCAAGTACAAATACCTTCAATATGTAGTGGCACCGTGTGGCTACAATGCACAGTGACCAACCAACGTATGCACATGTCACTGACCATGACCAACAAATTTCACTTCATGTGGTCAACGTTGACAACTCACAACACGAGTTGCTGATAGTCAGAGGGGGGTAACAATGGTTTGGAAACACTAGCTATCAACTATAAAACACAAAGACCTTCAATACATAGTGACACGGTGTGGTAACCACTAATAGTGACAAACCAAACTAGGCATATGTCACTAACCATGACCAAAGAATTTCAATATGGGTGGTCAACGTTGAAAACGCATAACACGAGTCACAAATGGTCAGGGGGGAAAGCAATGCGTTGGGAATACTAGTTATCAACTAGCAAGTACAAAGACCTTCAACAAGCAGTGGCACGGTATGGCTGGCGTGCACAGTGACCAATATAGGGATGCATACGTCACTGACTACGACGGAATAAGTCCACTATGTGTGGTCAACATTAACAACTCATAACACGAGTCACAAATGGTCAGAGGGAGAGAAAATGGTTTGGGAAGCCTATGTATTGACTAGAAAGGACAAAGAACTTCAATACAGTGGCACGGTGTGGCTAATATGCACACCAAACAAGAAAACTATGCATATGTCAGTAATCATGACCTGAGACTTTCAATATGGGTGGTCAACATTGACCAACCATAACACGGGTCACAAACGGTCAGGACAGGAAACAATGCTATGGGAATATCGGTTCTCAACTACCAAGTACAACGACCTTCAGTCAATAGTAACACGGTGTGGCTATCATGCACAATGACCGGCCAAAGTAGGCATATGTACTGCCTTTGACCAAAGAAATCCGCTGTGTGTGGTCAACGTTGACAACTCATAATACGAGTCACAAATGGTCAGAGGGGGTAACAATGGTTTGGGAACACCAGGTATCAAATAGCACAAACAAGGGGCTTCAATACATTGTGGCACGGTGTGGAGACCATGCACGATGACCAGCCAAGGTAGGCATATGTCAATAACCATAACCAAATAATGTGGATACTAGTTATCGACTAGCAAGTAAAAATACCTTCAATATGTAGTGGCACAATGTGGCTTCAATGCACAGTGACCATCCAAAGTATGCATATGTCACTGACCATGACGAAAACATTTCACTTCATGTGGTCAATGTTGACAACTCACAACACGAGTCACAGATATTCAGAGGGGGTAGCAATGGTTTGGGAACACTAGCTATCAACTAGAAAGCACATAGANGACCAGCCAAGGTAGGCATATGTCAATAACCATAACCAAATAATGTGGATACTAGTTATCGACTAGCAAGTAAAAATACCTTCAATATGTAGTGGCACAATGTGGCTTCAATGCACAGTGACCATCCAAAGTATGCATATGTCACTGACCATGACGAAAACATTTCACTTCATGTGGTCAATGTTGACAACTCACAACACGAGTCACAGATATTCAGAGGGAGTAGCAATTGTTTGGGAACGGTAGCTATCAAGTAGAAAGCACATAGACCTTCGATACGTAGTGAAACGGCATGGTAACCATGTACAATGACAAACCAAAGTAGGCAAATGTCACTAACCATGACCAAACGGATTTCACAGTGTGTGGTCAACATTGAAAACTCATAACATGAGTCACAAATGGTCAGAGGGGGGAACCATGGGTTGGGAACACTAGTTATTAACTAGCAAGTAGAAAGTTTTTCAACAAGTAGTGGCACGGTGTGGCTAGCATGCACACTGACCAACCAAAGGATGCATGTGTCACTGACTATGACCGAAGAAGACCACTATGTACGGTCAACATTGACAACTCATAACACGAGTCACAAATGGTGAGAGGGAGAGACAATGGTTTGGGAACCCTATATATCGACTGGAAACGACAAAGACCTTCAATACGTAGTGGCACGTTGTGGCTACTATGAACACCAAACAACCAAAACCAGGCATATGTCACTGACCGTGACCATAGATTTTCAACATGGGTGGTAAACATTCACCAACCACAACACGAGTCACAAACGGTCAGAGGGGGAAACAATGGTCTGGGAATATCAGTTCTCAACTAGCAAGTACAGCGACCTTCAATCATTATGAGCACGGCGTGGCTACCATGCACAATGACCGACCAAAGTAGGCACATGTACTGCCTTTGACCAAAGAAATCCGCTGTGTGTGGTCAATGTTGACAACTCATAATAGGAGTCACAAATGGTCAGAGGGGGATACAATGGTTTGGGAAGCCTATGTATTGAATAGAAAGTACAAAGAACTTCAATACGTAGTGGCACGGTGTGGCTAATATGCACACCAGACAACCAAACTAGGCATATGTCACTGATCATGACCACAGAATTTCAATATGGGTGGTCAACGTTGACCAACCATAACACGAGTCACAAACGGTCAGGAGAGGAAACAATGCTATGGGAATATCGGTTCTCAACTACCAAGTACAACGACATTCAGTCAGTAGTCGCACGGTGTGGCTACCATGCACAATGACCGACCAAACTAGGCATACGCACTGCCTTTGACCAAAGAAATCCGTTGTGTGTGGTCAAATTTGACAACTCATAATACGAGTCACAAATAGTCAGAGGGGGAAACAATGGTTTGGGAACACCAAGTATCAAATAGCAAGCACAAGGGGCATCAATACGCTGTGGCACGGTGTGGAGACCATGCACGATGACCAACCAAAGGAGGCATATGTCACTGACCATGACCAAATAATGTCACCAAGTGTGGTAGACTTTGACAACTCATAACACGAGTCACAAATGGTCAGGGTGGAAGAGAATGGTTTGTGAATACTAGTTATCGAATAGCAAGTACAAATACCTTCAATATGTAGTGGCACAATGTGGCTTCAATGCACAGTGACCAACCAAAGTATGCCGATGTCACTAACCATGACCGACAAATTTCACTTCATGTGGTCAACGTTGAAAACGCATAACACGAGTCACAAATGGTCATAGGAGAAAACAATGCGTTGGGAACACTAGTTATCAACTAGCAAGTATAAAGACCTTCAACAAGCAGTGGCACAGTATGGCTAGCGTCCACAGTGACCAACCAAAGGATGTATACGTCACTGACTACGACCGAATAAGTCCACTATGTGTGGTCAACATTGACAACTCATAACACGAGTCACAAATGATCAGAGGGAAAGACAATGGTTTGGGATGCCTATGTTGTGACTATAAAGGACAAAGAACATCAATACTTAGTGGCACGGTGTGGCTAATATGCACACCAAACAACCAAAATAGGCATATGTCACTGATCATGACCAGAGAATTTCAATGTGGGTGGTCAACATTGACCAACCATAACACGAGTCACAAACGGTCAGGAGAGGAAACAATGCTATGGGAATATTGGTTCTCAACTACCAAGTACAATGACCGTCAATCAGTAGTAGCACGGNGAACTTCAATACGTAGTGGCACGGTGTGGCTAATATGCACACCAAACAACCAAACTAGGCATATGTCACTGATCATGACCAGATACTTTCAATATGGGTGGTCAACATTCACCAACCATAACACGAGTCACAAACGGTCAGGAGAGGAAACATTGCTATGGGAATATTGGTTCTCAACTACCAAGTACAATGACCGTCAATCAGTAGTAGCACGGTGTGGCTAACATGCACAAAGACCGACCAAAGTAGGCATATATTTTGCCTTTGAGCAAAGAAATCCGTTGTGTGTGGTCAACGTTGACAACTCATAATACGAGTCGCAAATGGTCAGAGAGGGAAGCAATGGTTTGGGAACACCAGGTATCAAATAGCAAGCACAAGGGGCTTCAATACGTTGTGGCACGGTGTGGAGACCATGCACGATGACCAACCAAAGTAGGCATATGTCACAAACCATGACCAAATAATGCCACTAAGTGTGGTAAACTTTGACAACTCATAACACGAATCACAAATGGTCAGGGTGGAAGATAATGGTTTGTGAATACTGGTTATCGACTAGAAAGTACAAACACCTTCAATATGTAGTAGCACAATGTAGCTACAATGCACAGTGTGTTGGCTCTAGTGTGTGTGGAGGCACCCTCAAGGATGCCTAGCTCTCACTGGATCACGCTACCAAGGTTTGGGGCAGCCAAGGGACACCAATGGTGAAGAGTGTGGAGCACAAGGATCACGGGGAAGAGTGGGCAGAACACCTCGCATTCAGTAGAACTGAATCGAAACACGATTTTGTTACTTAGCATAGCGAGATTACATCAGATCATAATAGCCTGTGATCTAAGCTTTCCAACGCATCCAAGCACGCCCAAAACGGAGCAGTAGAGCCCCTGCTACGGCCGTCGAAGTAACCCTTGGTGGAGCCGCCCACCTTGCCTTGCGCGCTAGGCAACGGGAGGCGCTTCGACGATGTCCCGTCGAAGCGCCTTTCCTCGCCCAGAAGTCAAGGAGAAGTTCACCCTGGTCAAGGATAACTCTCTGGTTGCTTCATTTACGGTCCTGGTGCATTTGGAGCTCGTTGGGGACAAACTCGGATCACTGGTGGTGGATTATACCGCCACCCATGGCGGGTACCAGATTCCACCCCCCAAACACCCGATTTTCGGGCTAGGCTAACTTTCTGAATACTCACTCAACTCGAGTGATTCAAAGCTCGATCCTGCATGGAAAAATCCAAGGAATCCATACCTAAAGTCAGATCAGGTGTTTGACCACTCCTCAGTGGTCAAACCAGGGAGTACACTCAACGGCACTCATGGCAAGGGGCACACCATGGCAACAATCTCCCCCTTGCACCGCAGCCTCGATGCCCTGTCCTTGGATCCTGTTGCATTCTAAACTTCACAGCGCAGACTGAGCTCCATGCAGCTCCCGTCGTGCCTGTCCTTGGGCTGTGCCTTGGTCATGGCATCGGCGAGCATGCGCTTAGTGCCACAATGCACAATAGTCGCATCTCCCTTCGCCACCAAGTCCCGCGCGTAGTGATGACGGATCTCGATGTGCTTGGTCCTCCTGTGCAGCACTGGGTTCTGGGTCAGGCTGATGGCACTCATGTTGTCAACGCTGAGTACCGTCGGCTTCCTTTGCGGCACGCCGACCTCCTTTAGCAGCTGCCTCAGCCACACCGCCTCCTTTGCGGCTTCCGCGAGCGCGATGTACTCCGCTTCGGTGCTGGACAGCGCCACGCAGTCCTGCTTCCTGCTTGCCCATGAAACCGTTGCACCACCAAGCACAAAAACGTACCCGGACGTTGATTTTCTGTCATCCACATCACCAGCCCAGTCGGCATCCGAGTAGCCGACCAACTCGAGGGAGTCGTCATGCGCTCCCCCTCCAAATACGAGCCGCGAGTGTTTTGTCGCATTGAGATAGCGGAGGATCCGATTCACTGCTTGCCAATGCAGTGGTCCGGGGTCAGCAACGTAGCGGCTCACTTGGCCCTCCGGCAAGGCTAGATCAGGCCGCGTCGCCACCATGGCGTACATGATGCTCCCCACTGCGGACTGGTATGGCACACCTGCCATCTCCTCCTTCTCCTCGTCCGTGCTCGGGCCCATGCTCGAGATTAGCTCACACGCGGTGGTCATGGGTGTGCCGATGGGGTTGCACTCCTCCATGTTGTAGCGGCGGAGTACCTCTTGCACGTACTTTGCCTGCCCCATCTCAAGCGTGCGTGCCTTGCGGTCCCTCTTGATGGCGACGCCGAGGTAGTACTCGAGCTCGCCCATGTCGGTCATTTTGAACCGACCGCACAGCTGCCGCTTCAGGTTCACCAACTCCTCCATGTCCGATGACACGAGGATGAGATCATCCACGTAGAGTGCCACGATCTGGTGCAACACTGGCTGCTTCCGCCCGTACACGATGTGATCCGCCTCGCAGCGCTTGAAGCCAAGCTCGGCCATGAAGCCGTCCATTTTCAGGTACCACATGAGTGGCGCTTGCTTCAGCCCGTAGAGCGCCTTGCGAAGCCGGCATACCTTCCCCGGCGGCGCGTCCACCCCCTCCGGCACCTCCATGTAGACCTCCTTGTCCAGGTCGCCGTTGAGGAACGCAGTTTTCACGTCCATTTGGTGGACTTCGTAGTCGCGCACCGCCGCCACCGAGAGGATGGAGCGAATGGAGGCAAACTTTGCCACCGGCGCGAAGGTTACATCGTAGTGTTCACCCTTTTGCTGGGCGTACCCCTTCGCGACCAGCCGCGCCTTGTACCGCTCCACCTTCCCCTCCTTGGTGAGCTTCTTCTTGAAGATCCACTTGGAGCCGATGATTTTCGCGCCCTCCGGCCTGTCAATCAGCTGCCAAGTGCCATTTTCTTCATGGGAGGCGAGCTCAGATTTTATAGCTCCCTCCCACTCAGCCCCATCCTTCCGCTGCAATGCCTCCTTGACGGTCTCGGGCTCCTCTTGCGCAAAGAACGCTTGAGCGAGCCCAGTCCAGATGCCCTCTGCGGCATCGTACCTCTTTGCCGTCCTCCTTGCGCGTCCGCTTCTCCGGGGCTGCTGCTGTTGAGGCTGCTGCTGCCGTTGCTGCTGCTGCTGCTACTGCTGCTCCCTCGCGGTACCACTTGCACCGCTGGCCTGCTCCCCCTCTCTCGGGGACCGTGGAGATGCGGGCTCACTCCCCGCCTCCTCGTTCAGCTCCACTGCTGCCGGCGCTTCAGACTCGTTGTCCGACTCGGCGGAATGAAAATCAGCCATTCCTCCATCCCTCAGATGGTTCTCGCCGGTTGGAGCCGATGGGACGTCACCCTCTTTTGCGTCCTCCGGCGTCTCTCCCTCAAGGAGTGGCAGCCACTCCCCACGCTTGGAGAGACCCGCGTCCTTGTCCGTCCAACGGCTGGCCTCGTCGAACGTGACATCGTGGCTCTTCACGATCTGCTGCCTCCGCGGGTCAAAGAGCCGGTACGCCTTGCTCCCGCTCTCATACCCGACGAAGATGCACCGGCGAGTCTGCGGGTCCAGCTTGCCCCGCCCCTCCCGTGCCTGCACAACAGCATGTGCAACACATCCAAACGTGTGGAGGTGTGCCACAGTTGGCTTCCTCCCGCTCCACACTTCTTGTGGCGTCTTCCACACCCTGGACTCCGCGTCTTTTAGCGGCTTCGTCGGCGTCAGGTTCATGATGTACGCAGTTGTCCGCGCCGCCTCGCCCCAGTACCGCTGCGCGAGGCCGGCGTCACTCAACATTGACCGGACCATGTTGAGGATGGTGCGGTTCGCCCTTTCAGCGACGCCATTCTGCTGCGGAGAGTGTGGCATAGTTTTCTGCCACGCGATCCCCTTGCTCTTCATCCAAGCCGAGCAACCCTCGTACTCGCCACCGTTGTCGCTCCGGAACGCCTTCACCTTCAACTCCGTTTGCCGCTCCACAGCCGCCACAAACTCCTGCATACAAGTCAGGACATCACTCTTTCTCTTCATGATGTAGAGGTAGAGCTTGCGGCTGTGGTCGTCGATGAAGGTGACGAAGTAGCGAGCGCCCCCAATGGAGCTCTCGAATGGTCCGCACACGTAAGTGTGCACCACCTCCAACTTCGTCGATGCTCGCGTCCCTTTGCCATTAAACGGCTGCCGTGTCACATTGCCGACCACGCACGGCTCGCACACGGCGTCCTTGGCTGCGTCGAGGCTCTTGACCTCAATACCCCGCACCACTTCCTTCTTTACCATGTCCCTCACAGTTGAGGGAGCGATGTGGCATAGGCGACGATGCAATAGGTCCAGGTCCCCTTCATCCTTCGTCGCGAGGTGAGCGGCGTTGGTCCTCACCGCATCGGCAAGAACCTTGGTACGGAGAAGGTACAGGTCCTCCTCCCTCTTGCCACGTGCAATTACCTCGCCGTCCCCCTCCTTCCGGATGATGGTCTCCTTCTTGTTGAAGAGCACCTCGAGCCCCTTGTCGGTAAGGCGGCTCACTGACAGCAGGTTTGCCCCAAAGTTGGGCATGTGGAGTATGTCATAGATGGTGCACGGAATGACTTTCCTGTTCACCACCGACTCGATGCGAACATTGCCTTCGCCCGCGGCCAACTCTGTTTTGCCGTTGGCCTCTCTCATGCGCCCCTCGGTGGCGCCGTAGGTGACGCATGCCGCCCGGTTGCATTGTGTGTGGCGGCCTGATCCGGAGTCGATCACCGTGACTTCCGGATCTGTCAAGTCGGTAGACTCCCTGGCCATCATGGCCTGGGTGTCGTTCTTCTCGCCCTTCCTGGGCTGGTCCGACTATTTGTTGGGGCAAACACGTGCGTAGTGGCCCTGTTTGCCACAATTGTAGTACTCCCCCTTGTTGTCACCTCTCTTGATGACCTGGTTGGCACCCTTCCCCTTCTTGCCTCCCCCTCCACCTTGAGGGCGGACGGCATAGGCGGAAGTTGATGTCGCCCCACTCTCTCTCCCACCACGCCGCATCCATTCGTTGCGGACGTGCTCAGCCACCTTTGGGTACTTCAGCTCATCGGCGGACCAGCCGCCTACGACGGTGATCATGGGACTCCAACTGTCCGGCAAGGCCAGAAGGAGGATCATGGCTTGCAGCTGAGGGTCGACCTTCCATCCGGTGGCTACGCACTCGGCAGTGAGGGACTCGATCTGTTGCAGAATCTCCATGATGTCGTCGCCTTCGTTGGCTCGCAGGGTGACGAGCCTCTTGAAGACGAAGAGCTGGTTAGCAAGGTTGGTGGACTGATAGATGGTGCAGAGCTTCTTCCAGGCCTCCGCGGCTTCCATGCATCCTTGAATCAGTGCGCGCTGCGGAGGAGCTAGCGCTAACACCAACAAAGCACGCGCCTTCTTGTTGCGCTTCTTGTACTTGTCCACTTCATCCGGCGTCGCGGTGACCGGAGGCGCGGTCTCTTCACCGTTGACAAGCTCAAGCAGGCCCTTGTCATCGAGGTAGACCTCAAACTGCCACCTCCACAAGGGAAAGCCGTTTCCATCAAACTTGGAGACGGCGCCGATGCTCTCTTGCTCGGTCGTTGCCATGGCGCGCGGCGGTAGCGTGAAAGTTAAGGAGCTAGGGTCCTTCTAGGCACGTGGGCCCATAACCCTTTGTTGGCTCTAGTGGGTGTGGAGGCACCCTCAAGGATGCCTAGCTCTCACTGGATCACGCTACCAAGGTTTGGGGCAGCCAAGGGACACCAATGGTGAAGAGTGTGGAGCACAAGGATCACGGGCAAGAGTGGGCAGAACACCTCGCATTCAGTAGAACTGAATCAAAACACAATTTTGTTACTTATCATAGCAAGATTACATCAGATCCTTATAGCCTGTGATCTAAGCTTTCCAACGCATTCAAGCACGCCCAAAACGGAGCAGTAGAGCCCCTGCTACGGCCGTCGAAGTAACCCTTGTTGGAGCCGCCCACCTTGCCTTGCGCGCTAGGCAACGGGAGGCGCTTCGACAATGACCCGTCGAAGCGCCTTTCCTCACCCAGAAGTCAAGGAGAAGTTCACCCTGGTCAAGGAGAACTCTCTGGTTGCTTCCTTTATGGCCCTGGTGCATTTGGAGCTCGTTGGGGACGAACTCGGATCACTGGTGGTGGATTATACCGCCACCCATGGCGGGTACCATATTCCATCCCCCAAACACCCGATTTTCAGGCTAGGCTAACTTTCTGAATACTCACTCAACTCGAGTGATTCAAAGTTCGATCCTGCATGGAAAAATCCAAGGAATCCAAATCTAAAGTCAGATAAGGTGTTTGACCACTCCTCAGTGGTCAAAACAGGGAGTACACTCAACGGCACTCATGGCAAGGGGCACACCATGTCAACACAGTGACCAATCAAAGTATGCATATGTCACTAACCATGACCAACAATTTTCACTTCATGTGGTCAACGTTGAAAACGCATAACACGATTCACAAATGGTCAGAGGGGGAAACAATGGGTTGTGAACACCAGGTATCAAATAGCAAGCACACGGGGCTTCAATACGTTGTGGCACGGTGTGGAGACCATGCACGATGACCAACCAAAGTAGGCATATGTCACAAACCATTACCAAATAATGCCACTAAGTGTGGTAAATTTTGACAACTCATAACACGAGTCACAAATGGTCAGTGTGGAAGATAATGGTTTGTGAATACTAGTTATCGACTAGCAAGTACAAACACCTTCAATATGTAGTGGCACAATGTGGTTACAATGCACAGTGACCAACCAAAGTATGCATATGTCACTAACCATGACCAACAAATTTCACTTCCTGTGGTCAACGTTGAAAACGCATAACACGATTCAAAAATGGTCATAGTGGGAAACAATGGATTGTGAACACTAGTTATCAACCAGCGAGTACAATGACCTTCAACAAGCAGTGGCATGGTATGGCTTGCGGGCACAGTGACCAACCAAAGGATGCATACGTCACTGACTACAACCGAATAAGCCCACTGTGTGCGGTCAACATTGACAACTCATAACACGAGTCACAAATGATCAGAGGGAGAGACAATGGTTTGGGAAGCTTATGTATTGACTAGAAAGGACAAAGAAATTCAATACATAGTGCCACGGTGTGGCTAATATGCACACCAAACAACCAAACTAGGCATATGTCACTGATCATGACCAGAGAATTTCAATAAGGGTGGTCAACGTTAACCAACCATAACACGAGTCACAAATGGTCAGGAGAGTAAACAATGCTATGGGAATATAGGTTCTCAACTACCAAGTACAACGACATACAGTCAGTAGTAGCACAGTGTGGCTACCATGCACAACGACCGACCAAACAAGGCATATGCACTGCCTTTGACGAAATAAATCCGCTGTGTGTGGTCAACGTTGACAACTCATAATACGAGTCACAAATGGTCAGAGGGGGAAACATTGGTTTGGGAACACCAAGTATCAAATAGCAAGCACAAGGGGCATCAATACGCTGTGGAACGGTGTGGAGACCATGCACGATGACCTACCAAAGCAGGCATATGTCACTGACCATGACCAAATAATGTCACCAAGTGTGGTAAACTTTGACAACTCATAACACGAGTCACGAATGGTCAGGGTGGAAGATAATGGTTTGTGAATACTAGTTATCGATTAGCAAGTACAAACACCTTCAATATGTAGTGGCACAATGTGGCTTCAATGCACAGTGACCAACCAAAGTATGCATATGTCACTAACCATGACCAACAAATTTCACTTCCTGTGGTCAACGTTGAAAACGCATAACACAATTCACAAATGGTTAGAGGGGGAACAATGAATTGTGAATACTAGTTATCAACCAGCAAGTACAATGACCTTCAAAAAGCAGTGGCACGGTATGGCTAGCGGGCACAGTGACCAACCAAAGGATGCATACGTCACTGACTACAACCGAATAAGTCCACTGTGTGTGGTCAACATTGACAACTCATAACACGAGTCACAAATGATCAGAGGGATAGGCAATGGTTTAGGAAGCGTATGTATTGACTAGAAAGGACAAAGAACTTCAATACGTAATGGTACGGTGTGGCTAATATGCACACCAAACAACCAAACTAGGCATATGTCACTGATCATGACCAGGGAATTTCAATAAGGGTGGTCAACGTTAACCAACCATAACACGAGTCACAAACGGTCAGGAGAGGAAACAATGCTATGGGAATATTGGTTCTCAACTACCAATTACAACGACATTCAGTCAGTAGTAGCATGGTGTGGCTACCATGCACAATGACCGACCTAACTAGGCATATGCACTGCCTTTGACCAAAGAAATCCGCTGTGTGTGGTCAACGTTGACAACTCATAATACGAGTCACAAATGGTCAGAGGGGGAAACAATGGTTTGGGAACACCAAGTATCAAATAGCAAGCACAAGGGGCATCAATACGCTGTGGCACGGTGTGGAGACCATGCACGATGACCATCCTAAGTAGGCATATGTCACTGACCATGACCAAATAATGTCACCAAGTGTGGTAAACTTTGACAACTCATAACACGAGTCACAAATGGTCAGGGTGGAAGATAATGGTTTGTGAATACTAGTTATC
>SZWC01003703.1:156521-185884 GCA_023375785.1 Penium margaritaceum | reverse complement strand
GGATCAGCCAAGGCTCTGGCACTAACCACCGAGTGACCGGGTGTTAAACACTGCGAAAGTCCTTCCAAACAAGAATGGATGAATTAGGTTGCTTGTACATGCTAGAGGCATCACACAAGCAACAATGTAGCCACTGAATACCATCAAGGAAAACCATGAAGAACTCACTGCATGACACCATCAGATACAAGCCTTTTTACCATGTGAAGTTGCTTCAAAGCGTCCTAGCTTTGCTGTCGCTGATGTAGCAACACTGTCCAGTCAATTGAAACACTAGAATACAAAGCAAGTACAAGAATAGCAAGGGTTTGAGTAGGGGAAATGCGCATACTCTCATAAGCTTAAAAGCCCTTCATGTGTAAAGAGAAATTACAGCTGACAAGCACATGATTAGTAGCTCGCGCAGCGCATGACGGGAAACACATGCATCAGGGTCGGTTTGTCCACTACCCAACCCAAAACCACTCTTTTGGCCATGCCTTAGTTCACAAACATCCAAATGCAGAACCATTTGAACCTACGGATGTAGTATTGTGAGTGAGACAAAATGAATGCACACATGTACACGTCCGGGATGGACCGATGGACACACAATGAAAACACATGCAAATCATACCCAAGGCCAGATCCCCAAGAAACTCCTAGAGGCTACAGAAAAAGGGCAGCGTGCCCTAGGAAGTCTCCTGGACATTGTGGCAGCTGTCTTGCAGCTGCAGATGGATCACCACCCAATGGTGCTCTGGCACCATCTGGGTCTGCATCAAGGATCTACAAAAGCATGGACATGGANCATTCAACTACATGTGAAAATGGGAACGACTCACATCACAACACACCTCCATGACCCGGTGGTACCCATGTCCATATGCGAGTAGGACTAACACGAGGGCGCAATGAGTTGCTTAACTGTCCACATGCACACATCCCACTCTTAGCCACACTTAGACAAGGGGTGAAGCCAAATAGAACACATGACCACTGTGAACTTTCAATGTGCTAGTGCCTTGGTTACATGATTAGCATGTTGCATGCATGTGGTGACCCAAATGACGGATATCACATGTCGCTCCACCAGATTACACACAAAGTGATGCTCAACAGCAATATCCTTTGTGTTTGCATGAAATTCACCAGAGTTTTCTGCAATGACAAGAGCACTCCTTTTGTCATGACATAGAGCAATGGAATACATAGACTGACGTAACTCATAAACAAGCACTACAGCCACACCGTTTCTGCAGCCCCTGTCCCTAGTGCAATCTTCTCTACCTCTGATGAGCTATGCACAATGCAGCCCTTCTTGATACTCCACCAGGACACAGCACTTTCACCCAGCATAAACACGTTACCCATCATCCATAAGGTTTCCACGTCCAGTCACTATGCGTGTAACCATCAAACACCACTGAACAATGCTGCTGGAAGCAGAGTCCAAGGTACGACATAGAGACTACGTATTGTACCACTCGTACAGCTACATGGAGGGCTCTCAATTGAAAGCATTGTGAGAATTGTGGAAAGAGGCCATGCATGGTCCAGGAAACGTTTGGCTGAGTGGTTGTGTGTGTAAGCACATCAAAGAGCCAATGAGGTGCAAGCACAGGGTCAAATCCACTGTCTCCCCCAACTACACTAGATCATCAACCTTCATGGCATCCTTCCCATCTGGTGTGATGGCCATGGAGGCTATGGGAGTTACAATGAAGAGGTTAGCAAATCGATTCCACACAATGCACGTGTAGCGTGCTTGACATAACAAGAGTGACTGCCGCCGGTGGTCATGCACGATCTCCATCCCAAGGAATAAAGGTGCAAGACCAAGGTCCTTTGTCCTGTAGACATCTCAAACGAGTGCCTTGGCCTCCTTCACAGCCTCCATGAAAGGAGACGTGATCAGGAGGTCGTCAATGTAGACTATGATGGAGGTCAAGTGCTCAGCTTTTTGTTAAAGGAAGAGGGACACATCCACGTCAATATGCATGTAGTCAGCATGCAGCTAGCACGATCTACTCTTTACATCACCAAGGTGACTTCTAGAGGTTGTACAAAGCCTTGTGTGAGCGTCAGGCCTTGTCACTGACTTCGAAGCCAGGTGGGTGGACCATGTAGATCTCCTCCTCTACAGAGCCATCAAGGGATGAATGTTTCACATCGATCTGGTCTAGCTCCATATCGTGCTGAGCAATGATGCTGAACAAAGCACGAACTATGGTCATAAGGTCAATGGGTGTGAAAGGTGTTGGTGAAATGGACACACTTGACATGTTAGATCCCCGTGGATTTCAAGCGAGCCTTGAAGCAGTCCTGTGAGTCGTCAAGCTTCACGTTATTGCAAAAGACCCACTTGGCCTAAATGACCTTCAGTCTAAGCGGAAGGCCAATGAGCTCGTAGATACAATGCTTTGAGCTCATCCTCATAGAAAAAACACCACAACGTTGCATCCGGTGCCTCTTTCAATGTTCTCAGGTTAGGCCCCATCAAGGGGGGGATGGGGAGCACGTCCATCATGGATTCGACCACGACAAGGTTGGCTACGACATTGCAAGCGACTGAGAACTCACAAGAGATCAGCTCTTAGCCAACCAAGAATGCTAGGTGCATGTGAGTGTAGTCAGCCTGGAGACTAAGGCGAAGGCCCTTCTCTCTAGACTTGCCACACTCAACAATGCAAGCTGAGCGTGTGGGCGCCTGGAAAGCCACTCACTAGATGCTACCGGTCGAAGAAGACCACCAGTCTCGCGAAAGAAACCTGCACCCGAGGTGCTCACCTAGAGCTAGGGAGCAAGTGGTGGGGTCGCAGTCGCATGGCTGTAGGCTGAAAGGCAGGCGGGGAAGGTGAAGATGCAGGAGATACATGGACGCACATAACGGCGGTGATAGGCACAGACACAGGTGAAACAAGAGGGACATGCAAAAGGGACTGACACAGTCAGAGGGCCAAGTTTGCAAGTGGGGAGTGACACAGGCATTGGGCTAGGTGTGCCATTGGATAGACATAAGTGAAGGGCCACATGTGCCGATGGGGACTGATGTGAACACTGAACAAGGTGAGCCACTGGGATGAACGCAAGAAAATGACTAGGTTTGCTAGTGGGGACTGATGCAGGGCCATGACGAGGGATGTCAGTGGGGACTCACAAGGCCACTGGACCAACAACCATGATGGTTGGGTTGTCATTGGCTGGCGACTCGACAACAAGTGAAGAAGCCCGGATGGACCCATCCGGAGCCCGAGGCTCCCCCATCGAGGTTGAGTTAATCGACTAAAAAACGTGCACTCGTAGATCAGTGCACGCTTTTGGGCCGGAAGTCTGACTTCGGGGGGCAAAATCGGACTTCGCCCGGCTCTGTGACGTCGCAAGAGGAGCTTTGCCAGCAAAGTCGTCAAACAGTGACAAACCCCTTGAGCGAGGGGTTTGTGACTGTTCGAGGGGGGTTCGCAGGTAGGTTTGGATGGGGGGTCCGAGACTCCCCCTGCGATGGAAGGGAATTTGCTGGGCCTCGCTACCGCGGGGCCCAGCAGATGCCTGCACAAAAACAAAACCCAAAACCCCCAAATGTAATTCGGGGATGGGTTTGTTCACCGTTTTGGCTTCAAACTAGGGGTTGAACACGGATTTGCGTGGTGGGAAAAAAATGAAAAGGGCGTTTTTGCTCAATCGCGATCGAGCGTCGACCACCGTTCTGACATCGGCGAAGCCGATGTCAGAACGCGCAGACTTCGTCTCCGATTTCGGCGAGTTCTGAAATCGAGGGCGAAGTCGGAAAGAAACTTCCGACGCGGCCATTTTGGCCGATGCACTCAAACTCGAGTGCATGGTTTTTAGTCGATTAACCCTAAATGCCACCATCAACTGGGAAGCCACACAAGTGGGAATGTGGTCAGCGGTCAACAATAAAATGCTAGAAAGGTCTCGGTATGTAAAAACTTCAAAGAGGGCATCCAAAAACTCAGGAATGCAATGACAAGTAGGATTCCCAAACCGCCAGGCCTTCAATCATGAGGACATGTCGTGAAAGGCACACATGTGACCCAGGATCCTGCTGGTCCTCGGTTTACCACACGAAAGCTAGAAAAACTTAGGAGTGAGTGAGGTGGAGGTTGATGCAATGGCCAAACAATAGCTCATATGGTGTCACATGGCCTGGCAGGGGACTGAGCGGAAGGTGGTTCCAAACCCACATCATCTAGGAAGAGCCTTAAAAGACAGAAATCCGGGAGACCGCAATCAGACCGCATGGGGAGAACATCCTCCAAGGTGCGCTTCCAATGCTCGGGCACATCCTTTTTCTTAGGGTGTCACAAGGGAAAAGAGCTGGTGAAAGACACAGGGCTCGACAAAGAATGCATCCATCTTGCCCAGGAACTCAAACCCATGATCTGATTGGAACACGTAGAGTGTGTGACGAGACTTATGCTCAGCAACGACAAACCACAAGTGTACTGCTAGGGCGGCATCACTTTTGTGCGAGAGATTGTAGACCCACTGCATCTGGATGAAGCCTTCAATCAAGGTAAGGACGTTCGTACTCCAATCCAAAAGGGGAGTTGGCCAAGAAGGTCCTCGTGGAGAACTTCCAACGGCCAAAGTGCTCAAGAAATGGAGTCAAAGCTAGTGTAGCGATGTATCTTACCCTGAGCACAAAAACGGTAGTAGCTCTGGGATGGCTTCTTGAATGAAACTGCATAAAACAATTAGGGCTGGCTGTGTCCAAATTAGCTTGGACACAGTCAGAGATGAAATGGAAAAATCGGTGATGCAACAGGCGTTGGTGCTCAGGGGAGAGAACACCAGTCTTGAACACCCATGCAGTTAGGGCTGGAGGAGAGAAGACAGAGGGAGCGCAGTGACCAACACAACATACATCATCAGCGAGAGAAGACACCATGCCAGAGTTGATAAGGTGTTCAAGAGAGAGGAGACTAAGTTGGAGCAGGGACAAGGACCATGTTGGAAGTGTACAAGGGACCGAAAAAATGAAAGAACGGGGATGCTCATTGATGCACAATATTTGCCAGGGCCATAAAATCTCACAACCCTGATAACCTGAACAGGCAAGGACTGACCAGACCTCGTGCAAACGGACTAAACAAACCCAACAGGAATGAGGACAAGAAAGTCGGCACGACAAGTCATGGATTGCCTTTTCATGGATTGCACCAGGGTCAATGATCCAGCTGCCACACGGCTCATGACCTATCGTAGACACTGAGCTACACAACACGGAACACTTCGCCTCTGGTAGACACTCAGGAGAGGAATCAATACAATGAAATAAATCACGAATCTGTGGCTCATCAAGCAAAGCAGTGCGGTCAGGGCCACCCTCATCACGCTCCGATGAAGCTCCCCAACATGCACCATCACGGGTAACAAACACAACAGGAAAATCTCATTGTGGATCACTCAGCTTTTACAACACACTCGCATCTCCCTAAGTGCATAGCGCCAACAGTTGAGAAGGCTCCACAATGGTGCGGTCCTGAGGGTCTTGGTTACCGTTGCTCCCAGGAGGAGCAAATGTTTCTGCTGGTGTCACAACCGCGACGGGACTCTCCTGTGTAGAGCTGGATGATGTCCTCTGTGCATGCACCATCTTGTTTTTGCGCGTGATCTTGTTCCAGTCAAGAGGTTGTTGAAACTTCGTGTACTAATCAACGTCCCCCTAGTTGTAGCAGTGGACAGAGCGTCTATTGCCACTGCTCGCTCACGCTGTTTGCTTCCGCCCCTTGCCGCACCCCTTCTTCCCCTCTTCTTGTTGGCCACTAGAAGGCCCTAAATCTGGCCATTCAGAGGAGAGGAAGAGGAGGACAAGGATGTGGCGGAGGCCGAGCTTGAAATGTGGGGGGTCAAAGGTGTCGGAGGTGTCTCGTTCATCAGTGTGACAAGCGGATTCGTTGTATATGCTCGGACTGCCTCCCTTCTGAATGTCGTCAGGATGTAGTTGCCTTGGGCCTAGATGAGGAGCTGAAGGGACTACAACATCTTAGAAAGCACGGCACAGTCGAAACCAGGGAAGAGGCAGGTGTAGTCTAGATGTAACCCCAACATGACAGTGTCAAGGGCCTATACCTACATCTCGCTACCAGTCCCAAAGCACGTGTAGATGCACATGACACACCGGAAATAGTCAGTTGTAAGATCCGACGCTCCCGGACAAGGAGAGTGGATCTCGATTGGGAGCGTCGCCCTCATCACATGCGTCTCCGTAGTGAACAAGGTCAATGCCAGCTCCCAGCCTCAGCGAGGATCCACCTCGGTCCTAGCAAGAAGGGACGGAAATCCACAACTGTCTCCTACAGCAAAACGTAAAGTATGTCGCGCATTGGTCTTGCTATTGCCTGGACCAGGCAAGAGTCAGAGGTCTGGTACTGGCTGTGATAGTAGGGCTAGATGTTCTTCGCATAGGCCCATAACTGAAGCAGCACCTCCTAGGAGTCGAATCTTGCCTCGCTCTCGTAGCAAAACGGGGAAGTCTCAATGCCATTCGGCTGCCACTTTGTTGGGAGGGTGGCCTTGGGCTCTGGGGAAGGTACACGCAATGTAGGGAGACCGTCGTCAAGAGGGGTGCTTCCAAATGAGAAGCCTGTTATTGGCCTTGAGGAGCACTGACATGGTGGTGCCACTGGTGTGCCAGAATGTGATCCCAGCCGCAACTCACAAAGTTGCCTCTCAAGCACACGGATTTGCATGCACGTGCATTTGTAGCTGTCTCCTCCTCACCCTCGGAGCCCTCCTGCTTATGGGAGTGCAGCTGTCTGGCTGAGACACAAGAGGTGGACAGCCAGCCCGCTGGTGTGCCTCCACAGACTCCACATGTTGACAACTGAGTAACCCTCAAACATTGCAGCAACAGGTCCCAGATCTCCTGAAGTACGTCACCCTGTGCCTGCTGCCGTATCTCTATCTACTTTTGGTGGAGGTCGTCAATTGCTTTCCAGTGTGGAATCACTGTGCCTGTCGTGGGGGATCCGATAGGATCCATTGACCCTTTTTCCTTGTTTGCGTTTGGCACCATTTCTGCCCCTCAGTATGGATTGAGATGCAAAATTCGTCAAAATGGGGAATTGTCAGCAGTTCTTGAGGTGTTAATATGACTCCCACCAAAAGACTGCCCAAGGCATTAGCGACGTGAGTAGCCACTCAAATGACGTCAGCAACGACATGCTAACGTCAACGGGTGTGATGCTGACATCAGCAGGGTCAGAACCCTACGACAACTCCTCTCATGCCATCCCTTGTCCATTTCCTCCTTTTTTGGTCTCACCTATGCAGCTTCGCACAACGTGGATGAGGGGGTTGGGCTTATCACCACCTCTCACAATACCTACGATGATCGTTGCTGCTGGTGCTGTTGTGCTGCGATGCCGTTGTTGCCACGTGGCTACGGCCACGTTGCCCTTGGCTGCTGCGCTGTTGCATTCTTGCTACCGCCGGTGTTGGGCCGTTGTGATACCATGAGAAGTTGCTTAGATTATACCTAGCTCTGTTGTCGCTGATGTGGCAATGATGTCGAGCTTGCTGACGCACTAGCATACAAGACAGGTGTAAGGACCAAAAAAAGGTTTGGCTAGGAGAAACGCGCATACTCTCATAAGCTTCAAAAGATGTAATGTACAGGGAGAAATGGAAATTGACAAGCACATGGGATAAATGGCTGGCATGGCGCGCAGGGGGTGACACACGCGACCAGGCTAGTTTGCCCTAAACCCATCCCAAAACCATTGTTTTGGGTGTAGCTTGGTGCACATGCGTCTGGATGCACAAATGTTTGAACCTACAAATGTAGTGTCTTGAGCTGGACACGAGTGTACACATGCATAGGCTCGGCATCAATTGGTGGACACACAATGAAAGAACATTCTGGTCGGGCTCAAGGCCATTCCACAAAGAAAAGCCATAGAAAAAGAGCATGGTGCCCCAGCAAGTCTCCCTGATGTTAGTTTGCCTGCCAAACACGCAAGTGACCTCTTGACTCCTTCCCTTCACACACACACACACACACACCATTTCTGCAGGTGACTGAGCATGACTGAAGCCATGGAGCCGTGCATCGCTAGCGTCTCTGCCGGGTGCAAGATCGATGGGCTCGACCATGCTCAGCTCTGTTGGAGCTGATATCTTATATTGGGTGATAAGCCATATGATGGCTAAAACATGAGAGATACAGTGAGAGATGCATGCACCACGTACGCTCGTGGTCGACGTGGTTTGTGGTTTCTTGTACCTTGCATGCAATACTTTATGTCTCGTTATTGCCCGGGTTGCTCATCCTGCGGGGCCACACACTCAGTCGCTCTGAGGTGTGAGAAACCACGGCGGCCTTTTGGCCGACCGGTTCGGTTCGACCCCGGGGTGGCGACTGGGCCCCACTTCGAACTCTTCGAGTGGGTGGCCCAGTCAATTGTGGCTAAGAGACCACTGGCTTCTTACTCTTGTTACTCTCGCTCTTGCTACTCAACTAAGCAGGTTTCTCACCAATCTCTTGCCCCACCATGGCTCTGATTTCTGTGTGAGTTGAGCTGGCACAGTAGTGAGTGCATGTCGGCATTCTGCCGCTGCCTACTGGTATCAGAGCAGGAGGGAGAGAACCCTCCATTCAAAGCGATCCACAGTGGACTGTGGTGCGACGCATGCGCAGTTGCACATTTGCGGATGTTCTTGACGCCTCTGCCCGCCTGCGCCTCCTGTCTCCGCCCTGCAGTTCAGCAGCCTCCGTTTGCAGCTGACTCAGTCCCTCGGCACTAGAACTTTCCTTCCTCACAGCTCGCCGTTGTCCTTGCCATCGCACTCTCGCAACGGCCCGTCGCACTCGCCGCAGCTGTAGGTCAGCACTCCGCTGCTTGGCTGCTCTCTGCTACATCTGTCACTTCTCGTCCAGGCCTTCTGCATGTTAGTAGTGCCACTGTGCTACTGGCAGGCGGTCCCACAGAGGTCCTGATTCCAGCACATCTCAGCAGGTGTGCTTTCCTCCGGTCTGGTGCGTCTCGCACAGCTTCGGAGCCCAGCAGGCTTTTCTGCCCTGCGCTCTGATTCTTCCCTTCTCAGGCAACAGCAGCCGCATCTGCGGCCTCATCTGTTATCGTGCACCGCTTGCCCTCATTCTTCCAGGCTCTCAACGTCTCAGCAACACCACGGTGCTCCTGACTGCAGTTTCACGGTCCTGCATCATCGTGACACCGAGGCTTTCTTGCCACGGCTGGCCATCTTTCAACTGCTTTGCAGTCCCACAGATTCTCTGCCCTGCGATCTTCTTCTCCCTCTTCTAACCAGCAGCAGTATCATCAGCCGCATCCGCGGCCTCGCTTGCAACCCTGGCTGCACCACTGAACACTGGAACCGCCCCTACTTCTCCAAGGGGGACTCGTGATCGCTCACGCCTGGACGAACTCATTGACCGCCAAGAGGAGGAGGCGGACATTGCAGCATGGGCACGTCTTCGCCGCCGTTGTGATAGCCCTGGGTACTACCCCGGGGAAGACTGCGACCCTACAGAAGACGACGCGCGTGAAGACGCTCCAGTGTACACGGCCTACTACCAGTCGGCATCGGCCGACTCACTGACCGTTGAAAACGCACCAACTACGGGGCCGCCACGTGAACTACGCCACCTCTCATCTCCAGTAAGATCTCCCATTTCCCATAGAACACGTCCGCAAAGCCAGCGCGCTGCTCAAGGTGCAGCAGCTCCAACTACAGCAGCAGCTCCAGCAGAGCAAGCTGAGGCAGCCTCGAGTCGTGCAACATCCCTCGCCGCGTCTCAGGCTGCTGCTGCATCACCTGGACCTGATACTCTGACTGCTCTGGAAGCAACGCTTGTCTCCTGTGCTGCTGTCACATCTACTTTTCCTGCGGCAGCGCGTGCTGCATGTGCACCTGCCAGCACTGTTGCTGGCAGAGTTGTTGAGGCCTATGCAGTAGCAGCCTCTGACCAGGGTCCCCTTGCGGCTGTCGCAGTCAACGTAGTCACACAGGTAACAGCAACAGCTAGTGCAGTCGCAGCAGCAGCAGCCTCAGTAGCCACTGCTCTCTCCAGCACCGTCACCTCCATTCAGATCTCCACTTCCCACATGTCTTCTGCTTCAGCATCCTCATCGTTTGGTCCTCAGATCCGTGTTGCGATCACAGCAGCAGCTGCCTTCTCCACCCTCACAGGAGCTGCACTTGCTGGAGTTGCGTGTCTCATCATCACCACCTCATCCTCAGTGGCAGTTCTTGCTGCTTCTGCGGCATCTGCATTACCACCACTGTTTGTCCTACAGCGTTAGCATTGGTGAGCTTCCAGCCCCCTGCTGCTTCGGCTGCGCTCTTGCTCCCTTCCTTCTTCTCCTTTTGTGGCCGTACTCTTTCATTTACACTGTCTTGTAGCTCCACTCAGCCAGGCTTCACTCTTCCTTATTTCCCACGCCCGCTGGGGCAAGGGAAACGCTGCCGAAATTTTCTTGAAGTGATTCTCACTCATCATGCCGGTCGACGATGACCAGTATGCAGCACTACAGGAAGAAATGCACAAAGAGCGTGCTGCTATTCAAGCAACCTTCACTGCACAGCGTGTTGCAGAAGAAAAGTTGCACACAGAACAAGGCGATCAGGAAACTTTCGCCGACCACATTGCTGATCTCGTGCTTAACCGCTTGCAACCTATACTGCGCACTACACCTGCTGCATCAGCCGCTGCTGATATAACTGCTGCATTATCCACCTCCTCTGATTCCACTCCCAACACCTCTGGCTCTCTATTCTCCAACTCACTTGCTGCTGTAGCAACAACTGGAGCCGCCGCAGCCAAAGCTATTGCACAGCCCGCCCAACGCAAACCTGACTTTGACTCAGTGCCACCGCACTTCACTCTTAACCTCTCTTTTGCTTCATGGGAAGTTCGTTTCAGCGCCTGGGCACAAGGTAAGCAGCTCTAGGAGTACTACCATGTACCCAACCCCACTACTAATCCTCAATTTATACCCACTGACTCTGAGTCTGCGCGGGTTGTGCGCGCTCTCATTCGCACTGGACCCGATGATCTCATTGATGAGATAGGGTCCTATAATGCTTACACTACTCGCCGCACCCCTGCCAACCCCGTTGGCGCCTATGCTCTCATCAAGCACCACACAACTGTCACGGGGCATGCCGCACAAAGTGTCCTCACTGTACAATTCAACATGCTCTCCATGCGTGCAGACAAAACCCTGGATGCGTACTCGGCCCGCAACCTTCGTCTCCTGAAGGATCTTGGCAAAGCGGCGCCTGGCCAACTACCTGCTATTCTCTCCATCGTCAACGGCCTCATTCCTGAACTCACTGACATCTTCAGGGAGGTGAAGGCCTCTGAGCTTGAGAGGCTTGCGGCCGAGCCAATGCCTGCTGACTCTCCACCAGGCATTGGGGCCCTTCGGGATTTCACCTCCCAACGCCTCACTGACTAGTGGAGCGCCCTTCAAAACAAACAAATTCACCGTGCTGCAGTTGCAGCGGCCACCACTGCACTGCCCTCCACATCATCCTCCTCTACCTCCTCCTCTTCTCCCTCCACCTCAGCCACAACTCTTCTCAACCAAAGTGGGGGGACGTGGGCCGTGGTCGTAGTTGGGACAAGGGCAGCGGCGGCTCGGGCTTGTGCGGCCAAGGCGGTTGTGGCAAGGGAAAAAGCACTAACAAGACCTCCTCTTCACCTTCCACCTCCAGCACTGTCACGTGCTGGAACTATGGCTCTGTCGGCCATTCTGCACCCAAGTGCCCGTCACCACCGAACAACGATCACCTCACCTCTGCCATGCGTGCACACTGGGCGCGCTCCTCTGGTGGTTCCGACGGCACCTCTCACACAGCCTCATCCGCCTCTTCCCCTGCCCCCTCTGGCAGAGTGGCACCCGTCGCCACTGACGCTGCCGTGTACACCACCACTGCTTCTCCACCCCTCCTCCCGTACCCCTGGGGTTGGCGCCCGGGACATGGTGGGCCCATCTTCTACGGCCCGCCATCCGTCGCGTACTCTCCACCCAGCTGGGTGTCTCCATCTCATTGCCCATCCTCTGGGGTGGTCATCACGCCGGATCCTCCTGACGACGAGCGTCAGTTGGACGCAGCGTTGTCTCACGCCATTCATGAGCGCCACCTTTGTGATCAGGGAGGTGAGAGTGAAGGCTCTGGGTCGGAGCCTCTTGCGTGTGTTGCTGATGGGACGTTACATGGTCGTTTGTCCGGTCATGTTCTCGGTTGTCCACCCCCCGATGTCTCATGGATTGAAGAGTGGAAGTCAGTGTGTTTGCCTCGTTGCCTTGCTGCCTGTGGTCAGCGCTTCTCCCGGCACGCAGCCCTCGTCGGAATGAGTTGTGACCCTTCTACTGTTCGTGTGTCGGGTGGCTTCTGGATCCTTGATTCAGGCGCCACCCACCACATGACCTCGTTGCGCATGTCCTTTGTCTCCCTTGGTCCCGTTGGCTCTGTTTGCTTTGTCTGCACTGGCTCTGGCCAATTGCTCCCAGTCCAAGGGGTTGGTGTTGTACGCTTCGTTGGCCCAGGGGGGGAACTGTTCTTGCCACATGTCCTGTACGTTCCATCGCTCAAGCTGAGTTTGCTCTCTGTCACGACAGTCGACAATCAGGGCATGGAATTCTCGTCCAGTCGCAACATTGCCTCTGTCTCTCACCGCACGTTTGGTCGCATTCTCTTGCAAGGCACACGCTGTGACCGTCTGTTCTGCATCCCCACATTTGCACCGTCTCCCACCACCGTTGCCCATGTGCATGTCGCGCGCTCTCGCTCACCCGCTCATGCACAACTACTGCATCGCCGCCTGTGCCACATCCATACCGTAGCCATCGACAGCCTGCTTCGTGTTCTCCCCGCCGATGGCCTTGATGCTGCCACGTTCCCAGCTCCATGTCCCCCCGACTGTCTTGATTGTGCCCAGGACAAAATGCATCGGTCACCATTCAGCACTTCAGAGTCTTGCACTTCTCACCCCCTTGACTTGTTGCATGCTGATGTCATGGATCCAATCTCTCATGACTCTCTTGGAGGTGTCGGGCGCTACGTGCTTTGTCTCACAGATGAATTTTCTCGCATGCGTTGGGTCTTTGCCCTCAAACAAAAGAGAGACGTTTGCTCCACCTTTGAATCCTGGCTCCCTCAGGCTGAAGTCGCGTGTGGTCGTCGTCGTCGTGTCTTTCACTGTGACCGTGGGGGTGAATTCATTGGTCCCACCTCTTGTTTTCTATCCTCTCGCGGTGTGACTGTTGAAACCACTACTCCCTACACACCCCAACAAAATGTTGTGTCTGAGCGATGGAACCGGATACTTGCTGATGGTGTTCGCACTCTCCTCAGTGCCTGTGACCTTCCACCCCTATTCTCTTTTAAAGCCATGTCGTACATGACGTGGTTCTGGAACCGTGTCCCGCACGGTCCCCTCCCACGTCATGTCACCCCGTTCGAATGATGGTTTGGTTGTCGTACAGACCTCCGTCTCGCTCGCGTCTGGGGCTGTGTCGCTGCCGTTTGGTTTCCCGAGGACCTTTGTGATGCCAAACTTAGCACTCATGCTCGCTTGTGCAACTTTCTCGGGGTCTCCGCCATGTCCAAAGCCTGGTGCTTTTGGGACCCCGATCGTACCCGCGTTGTTGGGTCTCGTGACATCCTCTTCTTTGAGGATGTCTTTCCTCGCGACCTGTCCGATGTCGCTCCACCCTCTTCCTTGTCCTCGCTCTGTTGGCTTGGGGGGGGGGTGGCTCTCTTCCAGCCTCCGCTCTCGCCGACGCTCCTCCCGTTGTCCCAGTCCCTTCCTCTTCAGGCCCATCTAAGGTGTCCCTCTCCGACACCCTGCTCAGCACTCCGCCTGCATCCTCATCCAACCCTTCCACAACGTCTTCCCCTTCTTCATCCTCTCAGTCCGTGTCGGTGCCTCTTAGTGATTCACCACTGTCTGCTGATGCCGTGGCATAGTCACCTCCCGACACTGTGGCTGAGTCGCCTCCACAGCCAGCCGTTCTCCCGTCACCTGTCATCTCTGGTGAGAGTGTCACACCACCGGTCACAGATGTGCCCCCAGTCGCATCTAAGCCTTACACTCATAGGGGGCGGCTACGTCCACTTCCACAGCACTCAGCCACACGGTCCGCTCAGCCCCCTTAGCGTCGCACTCGCTCTAGTGCCCCTCCCAGTGCAAATGGTTCCACCGCCAGACCAACTGGCGTTGATGCACTGGGCCTCGCGGTGGGAGTGGTTCATCCCAACTCTGCGGTGGGCTATGCACTGGTTGCTCATGAGTTCCACAGTGCTTTGGATGCTTCAGTCGCCGACTATGTTGCCGCATGCTTTGCTGCCAGTGGTCTTCCCTCACTTCCTACTAAGCCCACCACAGTGCGCCAGGCAAGGGAAGCAGCTGATGCAGACCTCTGGGAAAAGGCCATGCAGGAGGAGCTCACAACCCTGAATGAGCATAAGGTCTTCGAGCTTGTTGACCTCCCCCTGGCCGCAAGGCCGTCTCAGCTCGCTGGGTGCTTCGACGCAAGTTGAAGTCTGACGGTACTGTCGGCAGATACAAGGTACGCCTCACTACCAGGGGATTCTCCCAAATCCCTGGCCGTAAATTTTGACGAGACGTTTGCACCTGTGGGACGCTACACCACAGCTCAAGCTCTCTTGAGCTTGGTCGCCCAGCACGATTGGGAGTTAGAACAGATGGACGTGAACAATGCATTCTTGCATGGACGCCTTGACGAGGAGATCTATATGGTGCAACCTCCAGGTTTCATGGATGGCACGAACAAGGTTTGGCGGCTGCGTAAAGCCCTCTACGGGCTCAAGCAGTCCCCTCGTTGCTAGAACATGGAGGTCTCAGCCACCCTTGAGAAGGGTGGCTACCGTCGGATCATAGTTGACCTTTCGCTCTTTTTTAGTGCACCATCGCAACCCTTGGTTGCAGTCTTGGTCTACGTGGATGACCTTCTCATTACGTCACCCAGTCCCTCTGTAGTTCAGTCTGTGAAAGACCTTGTGCAGTCCACATAGAGAATGAAGGACTTGGGTCCTGATCGGGTGTTTTTGGGCATGGAGCTTGAGAGGGACCGTCAGCGCCGGACACTGCACGTACATCAGGCTGCCTACATTCGTAGCCTGGGGGAGCGTTTCTCCTTCATGCTCGCTTACACCCCCACTGCATCGACACCCATGACACCAGCATGGAAGCGTCTCCTGAAGTCACTCGATGTAGCCCATTTGGGAGAGACTGTCGGGGTCACTGATTACCTCAATGTGATTGGGTCTCTCATGTACCTTGCCACCACCATTAGGGCGGACGTGGCCTTCGCGGTCAACTTCCTTGCTCAGTTTTCCCAGCAACCTCGACAGAAGTAACTCGAGGCTGCACACTCTCATTTGCTATGCACTGGCTACCGTGCGTGTGGGACTGTGCTACAGGTCACAACCGTCGGTGGTGATTGATGGCTACACAGACAATGACTGGGCCCACGATGCAGATGCTCGTAGTCGCATCGGTTACATCTTTCTTGTGGGTGGAACCGCTATCTCATGGAAAAGCGGTAAGCATGGTTGTGTTGCGCTTAGCTCTAGTGAGGCTGAGTACGTTGCCCTTGGCGCAGGTACGTGTGAGAGTGTTTGGCTTTCTTGCTTGCTTCAGCACCTACGCGTGCCCATCCGCTGCATCACTTTGCGCTGCGACAATCAGAGAATCAAGGCAATTGCTGAGCATGATGGCATGCATCATTCACGCACAAAACACATCAACATTGAGCATCACTTTGTGCGTGAGCGCATTGCCGCAAGAGAGGTCCAGGTCATTGGGGTCGACACACGTCGGCAGCGTGTAGACTTTCTCACCAAAGCTCTGAGCAGTGGGACGTTCAAGGCAGCTGTGCATGCAGTTGGCTTGTTGCGTGCACGCGATGCTCCTGACTGAGTTGACATCCTTTGTCTATCTCTCCTACCGTGCTCCTTCATGTGGTGTGCGGGCTGTTTGTCTGTGGGTCATGGGGGAGTGTTAGTTTGTCTACCAAACACGCAAGTGACCTCTTCACTCCTTCCCTTCACACACACTTCATTTCTACAGGTGACTGAGCATGACTGAAGCTATGGAGTCGTGCATTGCTGGCGTCTCTACCGGGTGCAAGATCGATGCGCTTGACCATGCTCAGCTCTGTTGGAGCTGATATCTTACTGCTCCAAACATTGGGTGATAAGCCATATGATGGCTAAAACATGAGAGATACACTGAGAGATGCATGCACCACATACGCTCGTGGTCGATGTGGTTTGTGGTTTCCTCTACCTTGCATGCAATGCTTGATGTCTCGTTATTGCCCGGGTTGCTCATCCTGCACGGCCACACACTCAGTCGCTGTGAGGTGTGAGAAACCACAGCGACCTTTTGGCCGACCGGTTCGTTCGATCCCAGGTTGGCGATTGGGCCCCACTTTGAACTCTTCGAGTGGGTGGCCCAGTCAACCGCGGCTAAGAGACCACTGGCTTCTTACTCTTGTTACTCTCGCTCTCGCTACTCAACTAAGCATGTTTCTCACTAATCTCTTGCCCCACCATGGCTGTGATTTCTGTGTGGGTTGAGCTGGCGTACTGGTGAGTGCATGTTGGCATTCTGCCGCTGCCTACACCTGATGCCATAGGATCTGTCTAATGGCTACGGATTGGTGAATCACCATATTGACAGAAATGCTAGGCAGCAGGTTGGGGCAGCAGCGTTGTTGATGCAGCGTGCGGGCTTCCATGCTCGCTGCTTAAGTTTGCTGCCCCCTCAGTCTGTTGCTCTAGAGACAAAGTCTGGAAGCTCTTGGTTTGATACTCAGAATTGTGCGCGCTAGTGTTAGCGCCAAAAAGCAGCTGGAAACTGAAAGTAACTGATTAGCAATGAAGAATGAGCAACAATGGGAGACCTCTCCAAGTTCTAACTCCCCTCCACTAGTGCAGAACTTGTTACTCAGCTAACGAGCCAATCAGAAAATAGTCCTAGACCTATTTTCTGGCAGGCAGGGTTTTCTCGGCGAGCCCTGCTAGACGCCCGACAGCCCAAAACCCGGGCGTCGTCCGTTTTGCCTGAAAACTAGACCAAACCATAATACCGACGCTGCAAACACATTCGTGCGGTCAGAATCAGCTAGAAAAACAGCAGCAAAGAGTTATGACTACCCGAACCCAGGCAGTACCTACGACAGTCAGTGATGCCAAACCAGGCCACACAGCAGGAGACATGAACCCTAGGCACAGCATGATGCTGCAGATGCATTGCCACAACCAGAAATAACGCTGGGTGCATGCAGACAGCATCTACAGTGGCAGTGACCGCCGGCGGCCCGACCGTCGAGGAGGCCTGCCGATGGAGCTGAGCGCATCGCCGGAGGGAGGAGGCTACAGCGAACGGTGAGTGGACCTCAGCGCGCGTCGACTCCACCGAGCGACACTCCAGCAGTGTCGAGTCTTGCCGTGAGTCATCTGCACGCCGATGTACACAAGCCGGGAGGACACAACGAAGTACAATGAGAGATGCACGAAAACCAACACTCCCCCATGACTCATAGGCGTAGTGCACATGTGCGGCCAGAGACACAGTCAACGACCAGACTCCCCCAGGCCACGCAGAGACGCAAGCAGGGAAAAAGAGAGCCACTCACGGACACCCGCTGACCGAACTCTCAGCCTTCTTGAACGAGTTGCGCTTCAGTTCCTTGGTCAAGAAGTCAGCCAACTGCCGTGCTGTCTCAACCCACACGATGCTGATGCTGTCGTCATGCAACAACGAACGCACATAGTGATACTCAATGTTGATGTGCTTTGTGTGTGTGTGATGCACGCTGTCATTGTCGGCGATGACCATGGCACTCTCATTGTCACAATACAACGTGATGGATGCGACAGACTGACGCAACTTGGACAACAGACGACGCAACCACACACTCTCACACGCGTCTGAGCCAAGAGCAATGTACCCAGTCTCAGCAGTGCTACGTGCAATGCGCCCCTGCGGGCCGCTGCGCTTGGACACAGTCGTGCTGCCAATCACAAAGATCCAGCCTGTGCAACTCTTATCGTCCGGACTGCCGGCCCAGTCACTGTCCGTGTAGCCCACCGCTACAACAGACTGCTGACAGTGGAACATGACACCTCGCCGAGGAGTCGAGAAGACATAGCGCGCCTCATAGTGGAGGTGACACGGCTCCTGAGAAAACTGGACGAGGAGGTTGACGGCGAACGCGATGTCTGGGCGCGTCGTCGTCGCCAGGAACATTAGTGACCCCACGACTCGTAGGTACGTAGTCACGTCAACTGACTCCCCCACAACAGCTCGCTTAGGACTGTTGAGCTTCACCTAGCCATCGGGTGACATGGGTGAGGATGCGCTCGGCACGAGTGGCAGTTCCTCCGCAAAGCGGGTGGACAGAGTCTGCACATAGGCAACCTGGTGGATGTGCAGGATGCCCTATGAGCGATCATGCTCGAGCTCCATGCCTAGGAAGACCCTGGTAGATCCGAGATCCTTCATCTAGTAGGCGGGGTGCAGCAAGTCCTTGACACGCTGGATGGCAGCCGTGTCTGGCGACGCAATGAGGAGATCGTCAACGTAAATTAGGACAGCAGTGCGAGTCTGGCCTCGTGGACTGACAAACAGTGCGGGATCAGCGGTGCTGCGCTGGAGCCCGTCACGAAGGAGCGTGCTGCTGATCTCCTGGTTCCAGCGCCGAGGCCATAGAGGGCCTTACGCAGTCACTAGACTCTTCCAGTGCCATTGTCGAAGCCTGGGGGCTGCACCATGTAGAGCTCCTCACCCTCCAGTGAACCATGGAGAAAAGCGTTGCTCACATCCATCTGATGCAGCTCCCACCCATGCTGGGCGACCAGGCTGAAGAGCACCCGGCTAGTGGAGAACCGGCCAACTGGGGCAAAGATCTGGTCGTAGTCGACCCCATAAATCTGGGCAAACCCCTTGGCTGTAAGGCGGGCCTTGTACTTGTCTAAGGACACGTCGGGCTTCTACTTGTGCCGAAAGACCCACTTGGCACCGATGGCCTTCCGACCTAGAGGAAGGTTGACGAGGTCGTACAAGTGGTGCTGTCGGATAGCAGTGAGCTCATCGGCGCTGGCAACGTCCCAGTGTGTGGCCTCAAGAGAGGCTCATACCTCGCGCAGGGTGGCTGGGTCCTCCGGGCGTCCTGTAGAGCGGACTGATAGAGCGTGTGCATCTCGAGCCCCAGGTGGGATGCGCGCGAGTGCAGCCACAACAGCGTATCGATACTCGCGATGAAGCATGCCGTAGCCCAGTGCGGAGCTCGGGTCAAGGTCTGCAATGATGGCCGAGGTGGTCAAGCCGAGGCCCTTGGTGCCAGGGTCCCCACTCACGACCGTGGGAGTGGAGGAAACACGAGGAGCCACGGGGGATCGAGGCGCCACGGATCGCGGTGCAATGGTCTGCGCGCTCACCGACGGCCTGGATCGGAGGCTGCCATGTGGGCCGCGTGTGTAGCGTGGCAGGGCAGGCAATGGCACTAAATCTGACGAGCCAATGGAGTCGGACGGGGCTGCTGGCCCAGAGGGGCTAGCGGATGCAACCGGGGCTGATGGCCCGGATGAGCCAGCGGACGCGACTGGGGTTGCTGGTTCGGAGGGGCCAGTGGGCACGACTGGGGCTGCTGGCTCAGAGGGGCCAGTAGACGCGACTAGAGCTGCCGGTCCGGAGGAGCCAGTGGACGCGACCGGGGCTGCTGGCCCGGAGGGGCCAGTGGGCGTAACTGGGGCTGCTCGCTCAGAGCGGCCAATAGACGCGGCTGGGGTTGCCGGTCCGGAGGGACAAACGGACGCAACTGGGGCTTCCGGCTCAGAGTGGCCAGTAGACGCGACGGGGGCTACCGGCCCGGAGGGACCAGTAGATGCGACTGGAGCTGCCGGTCCAGAGGGACCGGCGGACGCGATTGGGCTTGCCGGCTCAGAGGGACTGAGGGATGTGTCACCCGGAAGCGGTAGGACGGAGGACGGACTCATCACTCCCCCACGCAACGGGATAGACACGGACGAGCCAGAGCAAATGAGGTCGCGAGGAAACATGTCCTCGAAGAGAGGGTCTCCCGGGATTCAACGATGAAGTGCCAAGAGGGATCCCAGAAGTGCCAGGCCTTGGACTGACGAGAGACATCAAGGAAGGTGCAGGGACGTCCGCGAGGGGCGAGCTTGCCGCCCTGCTACGGGGTAGGTAGCCACACAATGGCCACGCAGCCCCAGACGTGGGCCGGGCGGAGGTCAGCACGCTGACCGCACCAATGCTAGTACGGTGCGAACTGGCGGGGAAGGGGACCGTGGGGAATCTGGTTCCAAACACTGGTCATGTAGGCCATGGCTTCAAAATAGAAGCCATCAGAGAGTCCGGACTTGACCCGCGTGGTACGGACAGCGTCGGCCATGGTACGGTTCCACCGTTCGGAGACACTGTTGTGGGCGGGTGTGTAGGGCGCAGATGTCTCATGGTGGATCCCGCGGGAAGCGAGAAAGGTTGTGACATCACCCATGTACTCGCCGCCGCGATCGGAGCGAAAGCGGCGAAGAGAGCGGCCACACTCGTGCAAGGACAAGCCAGTCCTGGACGGCTCGTGCGACATCGCTCTTCTGCCAAAGGCAGAAGACCCAGCGGTAGCAAGAATAGTCGTCAGTGAGGGTGAGGACATAGCGGCCATGTTCGCCGACGGACTCGGTGGGGAGAGGGCCCATGACATCCGAATGGACGAGGTCGAGAGGGGCGGATGCACGGGAGGAAGACAAAGGGTATGTGGACCGATGCATCTTCCCCTGAGCGCAATCAATACACTCAGTGGGGTACGGGAGAGGGAAAGTCTCCGGGTCAAGGCCCTTGGACGGGTGGGTGCGGAGCATGCTGTCTACGGTGGCAGAGTGGACGTGGCAAAGGCGACGGTGCAAGAGGCGGGTGTGCTGAGGAGAAAGCGTACTGGTGACAAACACATGGCTTGTGGCGGCAGATGGGGAGGAGATGGAAGGAAAGGAAGAGAGGCGAGGTACATGCCACAGGTTGTCACGGGCGTTGCCGTGCAGTACGACAAGACCAGACGGACGCAACGACACAGTGCCAACACCACGCGAGTGCACAACATCCATACTCATGCGGTAAAGGGCAGTGACAGACAGGAGGCTGAGCTCGAGGCCGGGGACGAAGAGGATATCAGTCAAGAAGATATCACTGGTAGGACCACGGAAACGAACAACGCCGACACCGCGGACTGGTAACACCTTTCCGGAGCTTGTCCGGACCCCGGAGACATCGCCAACAGGACCAAGCATACTGAAGGCCTTGCGTGAGGCCGTCATGTGATGCATGGCTCCGGAGTCCATGATCCAGGTCTCAGCAGGATCGTGGACCGGTGTCGCCAGATCACTGACAGTCACATGGCAGCAAGCGAGAGACGCAGACGCGGTAGAAGGGGTCGCGAATCGAGACTACCAATCATCAAGCCACGCGACGTCATCACGAAGGGAGATCATGGGAGACGGCGGGATGGGCGAGGAAGTGGGACATGGCCGCAGGTCACTCTCAGTCATGTAGGACAGTGGGGACGAGCAGGAGGTGACACAACTCGCACTTCCCTGGGGGGAGGGCGAGGCAGGCCGAGCTGAAGCGAAATGAAGTGCTCCAGTTGATGCTCGCGTGTGGACGTCCCGAGAGTGTAGACCGAGTGTGGAGTGATGGCGCCAGAGCCCGGATAGAAGGAGGACTGCCCCGGGGAAGGAAACGGAGGCGCCGACGGCTGCCGATGATACTGCTGAGGTGCTGGCATTTGCGGGACCAATGGCGTGGCCAGAGGAGCGAAGCTACTGGACGGGGTCGATGCGGCAGGGACGGTGACAGCGGAGGCCGCAGAGGCGAGGCGGCGCTCCCGCTGGCGACGCATGGTGGCGATGACGCGGGCCTCGTCAGTGGGAAGTGGGCACGTGTACCAACCGTGTCCGGGCTGGCCATAGTTGTGGCAGACCGATCCACCGCTAGACCCATTCGACTGCTGTTGCTGCTGCTGTTGTTCCGGCTGCGGAATCTTGCCCTTCTTGCCTCGGCGCTTCTTTTTTCCCTGCGACGAGAAGCTGGTGGAGGAAGAAGCAACTGCGGGTGAGGCGACTGCCACAGAGGCGATGACAGGGGAGGCGATGGCAGGGGAGGCGATGGCAGGGGAGGCGATGGCCTCGGTGGAGAGAACGTCCTGGAGACAGGACCCCTGGTGAGCCTCCTCAATCCTAAGGAACAGCTCATATGCCCAGGGCATGAGGGTGCCCTGGGTCGCCAAAGTGGAGAGAACGTCCCGGGGGTAGTGGACGAAGACGTCCGCGTACACAGTGGTGGCACTGCGCTTGATGGTAAGGAGCACAGCCAAAGGGGGTGGAGCAGCGGTGTCTAAGTGGCGAAGCATGTCCTCGGCTCGCTGGCAGTACGCCGTGACTGTTTCGGTCTCCCCCATACGCAGGGAGTTGAACTCCCGCAACAGACGGCTGGTCTCGATGTCGTTGGACAGGCAATGGGGGCGAGTGAGGACGTGCCACGCAGCTGCAGGGTCTGGTGTGCCGCCAGTGGTAAAGTCGCCGAGGAAGGGCTCGAGGGCGAGGCGGGAAGCCGGAGGGGCGACAGGGACTAGAGCACGTACGGCACGACCAACGTCATACAACTGGTCGGCCAGGGTGGGGTCATACAGGAGGGTGTACGATGCCCACAGGCCCTCTCCCTGCGCCCAGATCCGGAAGCTGGGCTCCCAGCTCCGTAACTGCTCGCCGGCCTGAAGCGGCGACGGCGGCGTCTCAAAGTCCTTCTGCCTGCGGCCGACACCCAGAGTGGGGCCAAGGACGGAGGTCACCGTCTGCCGTTGGCGCTGAGTCTGCTGCTACGCCAGGTAGTGCGTGTCAGCAGACACAGCTGGGCTGGCGTGCTCTCGAGGGATGAATGGTGGCAGCGCACTGTTGGCAGTCTGGGAGGCCAATGGCTGCAGCGCTGCAAGCTGCTGCATCAAGGCGGCAAGCTGTTGCTAAAGAGCAGCGAGGGGGTCAGGGTTGCCGCCGACGACGCCAAAGGGTTGATGCTGCTGTTGCTGATGCTACTGTTGCTGATGCTACTGCTGCTGCCGCTGCTACTGCTGCTGCTGCTCCTGCTGCTATTGCTGCTACTGTTGTTGCTATTGCTACTGCTGTTGCTGCTGCTGCTGCTGTTGCTGCTACTGCTGCTGCTACTGTTGCTGTTGCTGTCGCTACTGCTGCTGTTGTTGCTACTACGACTATTGCTGCTGCTACGGCTGCTGCTGCTTTTGCGGCTGCTGCTGTTGCTGCTGCAGCCGCTGGAAGAAAGGGGGACCGGGGGTCCCCCCAACACAGGAGGACCCCTCCCCACTGGGGCTGCCAGTCATGGTTTGGTGCCCCTTTGTTTTTTTTTTGTGTTGCCGATGTCAGTAGTGACGTCAGCGTAGGGCGGCTGACATCTTGCCCACCGTCTGGTTTTCTTCCCCCTTCCCCTTCCCCTCTCCTTTGTTTTCTTGTGTTGATGACGTCTATAGTGTCGTGAGCAATGATGTCAGGAGCGTGCTGCTGACGTCAGCAGCGGCGGTTGTTGGAGCCGCTGCTGCAGCTGGTATTGCTGCTACTGCTGCTGCTGTTGCTGCGGTTGGTGATGCTGCCGCTGCTGCTGTTGTTGCCGCTGTAGCAACTGCTGCTGCTGCTGCTGCTACTACTGCTGCTGCGGCTGCTGCTGCTGCTGTTGCTGCTGGTGCGGCTGCACTTGCAGCAGCAAGTGCTGCTGCTGCAGGCTGCTGCGGCTGCTGCGGCTGCTGCGGACTGCTGCGGCTGCTCTGGCTGGTGCAGCAGCTAAGGCAGCTACTACAGCCCCGTCAGAGAGACTAGTGGGGTGGGGATTCTTTTTTCTTTCCTTTTCTTCTTGCTCGTCGCAGCGAGCTCGCTACTCGCTGCTCGCTGCTCGCTGCTCGCTGTTGCTGCGGGCTGCTGCTGCTGCTGCGAGATGCTACTGCTGCCAGCTGTTGCTGTGTGCTGCTGCTGCTGGCTACTGCTGCCACTGCTCGCTGCTGCGGCAAGCTACTACTGCTGCTGCTGCTGCTGCTAGCTGCTGCTGTTAGTCACACCTGGAGGACGTCGCCGCATGCGTCGTCGCCAGCAAGTGCCTGACGTGGCCTGTCGCTCACCTCCTCGCGTCAAGCGTGGGGGTCGGTGCTCCCGGAAAAAAATCCGGCAGCATTTCCCCTGGCCCAGTGGCCGTGGGAAAAAATCTGACGCCGCCACTAGGCGTGTCAATGCTGCCGGAAAAAATCCGGCCGAACTTCCTCTGCACTGGCGCATATGGGAGTCCGCCGGCGTTGTCTGGCACTTGTACGTCAGTCTTCTGCTGTTGCTGCTACGCTCTGGCTCTGATACCAAGACGGACATGCTAGGCAGCAGGTTGGGGCAGCATCATCGTTGATGGAGCGTGCGGGCTTCCACGCTTGTTGCTTGAGTCTGCTGCCCCCTCAGTCTCTTGCTCTAGAGCCCAAGTCTGGAAGCTCTGGGTTTGTTACTCAGAAGTGCGCGCGCCAGTGTTAGCGCCAGAAAGCAGCTGGAAACTGAAAGTAACTGATTAGCAATGAAGAATGAGCAACAATGGGAGACCCCTCCAAGCTCTAGCTCCCCCCCACTAGTGTAGAACTTGTTACTCAGCTAACCAGCCAATCAGAAAATAGTCCTAGACCTATTTTCTGGCAGGCAGGGTTTTCTCGGTGAGCCCTGCTAGACGCCCGACAGCCCAAAACCGGGCATCGTCCGTTTCGCCTGAAAACTGGACCATACCATAACACCGACGCTGCGAACGCAGTCGTGGGGTCATAATCAGCAAGAAAAATAACAGCAAAGAGTTATGACTACCCGAACCCAGGCAGTGCCTACGACAGTCAGTGATGCCAAACAGGGTCGCATAGCAGGAGACATGGACCCTAGGCACAGCATGATGCTGCAGACGCATTGCCACAACCAGAAACAACGCTGGGTGCATGCAGACAGCATCTGCAGTGGCAGTGACCGCCGGCGGCCCGACCGTCGAGGAGGCCTGCCGATGGACCTGAGCGCATCGCCGGAGGGAGGAGACTCCTGCGAACGGTGAGTGGGCCTCAGCGCGCGTTGGCTCCACCGAGCGACACTCCAGTAGCGTCGAGTCTCGCCGCCAGTCATTTGCACGCCAATGTACACAAGCCGGGGGGACACAACAGAATACAATGAGAGATGCACGAAAACCAACACATATGACGGTACCCCGGCGCCGGTTGGGTCGGCAACAGGAATACGTTTGAGCAAGGACACAAGGTAGTGGTCACACCGAATTCTGAATTGTCCACAGAGGCAGGAACAGCTCACATCCTAACTCCAACATAAGAAACGCCTTTAATCACTAACATGGAATTTGACACACAAACCCAAGGTTCATGCAACAAGAAGTCAAAGCGAAAGGACTTAGAACCTAATCGTTTAGTTCATCCTTGACGCCCATGTTTATGTTTAGGCACAAAGTCAATTCTTGTTTCAGTCCGTTTCATCTAATTTGTCCGGTCCTTGTTCCAATGACAATTGTCCTCAGGAAGGTCAGGTGTGGTGATGACCCCTTGGTTTGAGTTAGTTGCATTCGATGTTTTCTGATCAAGCAGTATCCAATGACCTCAAAACATGTGAAAGACAATGCTATGCACTCCCGCACAACCAATGTCCGCCATCGTGTCCATCATGGCCTCAACACTACAGCTAATGGCAATGCAGAAAGGGGTTAGGTTGGCTAGTTGCAGCGTTGATCAACATCCTGTTGCTCATGGCATTCACCAACACAATGGTTCTGCCGACATCAACAGCTGGAGCACCTTCACGCAGGGAGAGAGTTGCAGCTCTTGCTTGTGCTTGGCTGCTGGCTCACCGCTGCTGCTGCTGTAGCTGCCACACAGGCACCGCAGCCGCAGCCAGTACTACTGCTGCTACTGCTGCTCCCTGCTGTTGCTGATGATGTTGATGATGTTGTCGCTGCTGCTGCTGCTGCTGCTGCTGCTGCTGCTGTAGCTGCCACAGGCACCGCAGCCACAGCAAGTACTACTGCTGCTACTGCTGCTCCCTGCTGTTGCTGACGTTGATGTTGATGATGTCGCTGCTGCACCTGCTGCTGCTCCTGCTTCTGCTGCCGTTGCTGCTGCTGTTGCTTCTGCTGCCGTTGCTGCTGCTGCGGCTGTTGCTGCTGCTGCTGCTGCTGCTGCTGCTGCTGCTGCTGCTGCTGCTGCTGCTGCTGCTGCTGCTGCTGCCGGCGGTTCTACCATAAATTCTTCTGCTGCTGAGGTCGCTTCAGCCAGATCAATCACAACATTCTGGGCCTGCGCCATGACAGGGAGTCCCCAGGAAGCTTGGCGCAACGTCTCAAAGACTAAAAAACTGACATGGCTCCAGCCACACCAATCACAATGATTTGAACCCCATGCCAACCAATATGCTGGTTGGCTACCCAGCTTGAAAGCGCTCCCTGCCGCTCTATGACAGTCCCGTGTACCTCCTGGACCACTTGCCCACACCCGTCCATCCCATTAGACGCCCTGCGCTGGTGTCAATGCTGGAAGCCGGTGCTGCGGCTGCTGCAAAAGGCTGCGCGATTTGATCAAACAACAGCGAAGCCATCCCACCGCGCTCAACCCACAGGACCATGAGCAGGCGTCCGGTCCACGCCGTGTATGTCCCCGCCCATTTGATCAGACAACATGCAAACTGGTTCACTGCTTAAAACAAAGTACTCCAAAGACTTTCTGTAAAGTGTCGAAAGAAAAATTCTGGCCCACAAGAGGACTCCGCGCCGACCCAGTTGCTGCACCCAACCGGACAGGCCAGCATGGGAACTGCGTCAACGCTGGAGAACACTTTGACTGTGCAGGCTTCATGGCCTTGAGAGCTTCCGGCCCTTCATCGTGCAGCGCAGGCCTTAGCCCACAGGTGTGACTACACCAAAGTGCGCTGTTTCCCACTCTCCCACCAACAAGGTGCTACCCTCACAACATCTCAGTCCGTGTTCAAAACCCCGTCCACCCTCGGATCAATTCCCCGCGCCCACATGCGACCATCCCTCTCACCCAAAGGGCCATGACAGCCATGCCAGAGAGTTTGCTTCACCATGCTGCTCCCATCGCACATGATGCCACTGCTGCTGCTGCTGCCGCCGCAGCCGGCGTCGTTGCTGCTGCTGCTGCTGCTGCTGCTGCTGCTACAAACGCTGATGCTTCTTCTCCTTCACACCATGCTGCTGCTGCTGCTGCCTGCCTCTCCGGAAACGCCACACTGCCTTTCTCTTCCTTGCCACGGCTCCAGACGGTGTGCCACACTTGCTTTTAGTCTCCTAATCTCCTTTCATCAGTTTCAACGTCAGAAAAGCTACACCTCTTCTGACTGACTGGCTCGCTTTCGTTCAATATTTGTTACTGCTCCACAGTCGCTTTGCCGTGCCTTCTGCCATCCACCTGCCTTCACTCATTCACCCCAAATGGGACGAATTTTCTGCCTGGACCATGTTAAAAACCCAACAAAAAAAAAGACTCATCCACCTGTTTGGAGCCATCCACCTGCTTGGACTCATGAAGACAGAACACATTCTGCACTCTGCCCAAATTGCACACCGGATCGATGCGACACCGTTGTGCCAGCTGCCTACCCGCAAAACCAATCAGGAGTCAAACCCCACAAGCTTTGAGATCTGATGGTGGAAGAAACCGTTGTGAAAAAAACACGTGGCTTGCACGTGAAGGCGCCCTCAGGCTTGTCCACAGAGCTCCCCCTTCCGCACTTGAGAGGGGAAGCCTCTTCCCTCAATCCACCAGATGTGCGTTGGCTCAACGTTCTGCAGGCTGGGGAACAATCTCCATGGCCACCCACCACGCCGCCTTCCAACACCGCTCTCTGCTGAGCCTCATTCATCTCGACAATTTTTTTGCTATTGAGCTGACACTTGGGAATCATTTGCCAGCTTCTGCCGCCGATGACGCTGCTTCTACTGCTACTGCAGCTGCTTCTTCTTCTTCTTCTTCTTCTTCTTCTTCTTCTTCTTCTTCTTCTTCTTCTTCTTCTTCTTCTTCTTCTTCTTCTTCTGCTGCTGCTGCTGCTGCTGCTGCTGCTGCTGCTGCTGCTGGTGCTGCTGGTGCTGCTGCTGGTGCTGCTGCTGCTGCTGCTGCTGCTGCTGACGCTGCCTCTGCTGCTACTGCTGCTTCTTCTGCTGCTGCTGCTGGCGCGTCTTTCACCACCCAAAGCACCGGTCCGTCAGCATTACACTCCAGCCATTCCTACCTGGTCAGAAAATCATCCTTCTAGAATGTCCAAGAAATGCATCCATCCAGACGCTCCAAAACTACTTTCTTTTCTAACGCTCTACCTACTCTCTCTCCCTCCCTCCTACCATCTCTGCCTCACTACAGCCTACGAGGGTAGTGAGGCAGACCCCAGCCTGCAGGCTGGGGTCATGACCCCAGCCTGCAGCGGCACGAATATGTCATCCTCTGCACCAAGACGCCCAACTCTGCAACAAGGGTCGCCTTCACCTGCCCCCAGGCATGCCCATGTTCGGTTGACCGTGCGGCGACCTCACCATCCCCATCTGCTGCTGCTGCAACCGCTGCTGCTGCTGTTGTTGTTGTTGCTGCTGCTGCTGCACCGAAGCAGGAGGCAGCAGGTGAGGCGGCATGGGCTGCTGCGGCGGCGGCATGCCGCCAAACGGTTGGCGGAAAGGCGGCGTTTGCAGCGGCTGCCCCGACGGCATGAAGCCTGGCGTGGCCTGCGGCGGTGCGCCGGCGGTCAGAGGGAATCCTGCGGGCCTCATTGGACCTGCATGGGATGGGGAGTGGGTGCAGAAGTGGACAGAAACGGAAGGACCGGGGGACATGTCATTTTCCTTCCTAGTACCTAAACCTCGGCGTGCACTGCAGCGTGCCTTGTGCCTTAACAGGGGAGGCAGTGTGGGCTGCTGGTGGTGGTGATGGTGGCGGTCGCAGCCACGGGCCTCAGGGTCTGAAGCCTGGATAAGTTTGCAGCCGTGGCACGGGCCAGGACATGGAAGCCTACAGGCTTCATCGGATCTGCGCAGCATTGAACGGGATTGACGCACCAACCAACTTTGGCTGCAGCCACAGCCACAAGAGCTTTCTTGAGAGCCTCAGGAGTTGTAGCTGACTACGGCACTGCTGTGGCCTGAGTAGGACAGGGAGGTGGGGGCGAATTGGGGAGAAGCGGGTGGAGGGAAGGGGAGAGGAGGGATACAGTGGGCAGGTTAATAGGAAAAGGGCAGGAAGAGAGGGGAGGAGGAGGAGGAGGAGGGGGGG
>SZWC01003703.1:107273-123933 GCA_023375785.1 Penium margaritaceum | reverse complement strand
CCATCTCCCGTAGACTCCTCCCCCTCATCTGCTCCTCCAACTCCGCCTCCACCTCCGCCTCCGCCTCCGCCTCCGCCTCCTCAACTCTCTCCCTCCTCCTCCCCTCCACCTCCCCCCACACTGCGACGTTCTGAACGCATCCTTGCCAAACAGCTACTCCGCTCCCATGGGTCTTCCTCTTGTCCCTCTCTTCCTCGTCTACCTTCAGGGGGTGATCTTGCTCTTCAAGAAGATAGACAAGAAGAGGTTGTAAACATGCTCTCTACACACACTCCCCTCCCTTGCTGGCTTGCCATGGGTCCTTCGGCATCTGACCTCACACACACCAATCTCCCTCGCCTCCCTCGCCTCCCTCGCGCTCCACGCACGAACCAACACGCCATTCTCACCACCACAGTTCACAAACAGCAACAGATTCCAGTGCCAACCACTTTTGAAGAAGCCATGGCTGGTCCACATGCAAAGGAGTGGAAAAGAGCAATCGAGAGTGAGCTCCATGCATTTCAAGCGACCAACACCTACATTGAGGAGCCAAGACCCTCCACAACAAACGTCCTCAAAGGGATGTGGCTCTTCCGCGTGAAAATGTTTCTCGGCAAACCTGTCGAGTTCAAAGCGCGCTACGTCGCAAAGGGGTACTCTCAAAAGAAAGGCATCGACTTCTTCGAAACCTACTCTCCAACAGCCAAGTTAACTACGTTCAGAGCTCTCCTCCACATTGCTGCATCACGTGACATGGAGTTGCATGCAATGGATGTATCAACTGCCTTTCTCCAAGGCGATCTTCATGAGACCATCTACCTTGAGTGTCCGAAGGGCTACCACCCGTCCTCTCCAAGCAACGTTTGGCGCCTCCAACGGCCAGTCTATGGCCTGAAGCAGTCACCCCGAGAGTGGCATGCAAAGCTTCGAAATACTCTCATCAACCTTGGCTTTCATCCATCCCAATCTGATGCAAGTCTCTTCCTTCGCAAATCCACATCNACTTGTGGGCTCTCTCATGTACGCTATGGTCTGCACTCGTCCAGACCTTGCGTATCCACTTAGTGTTCTTTCTCGCTTTGTCACCCAAGGACGGTTTTCAGATACACATTGGAAGGCTGCCAAGAGAGTCCTTCGGTACCTTCAAGCGACAAAGACCTACAGGCTCACCCTCGGTGGTACCAACCCCATCTTCCTACAAGGTTTCACCGACTCTTCCTGGGCAGACGATCAAGCTGATCGCCGCTCCACTCAAGGCTATGCTTTCCACCTTGGTTCAGGACTCATCAGTTGGCGCTCCACCCGCTCCTCCTCAGTCTCTCTCTCGTCGTGTGAAGCAGAATTGTATGCCGGCACCATGGCTGCACAAGAGGCAAAGTGGCTTCGCCACTTACTCTACGAACTTGGACACCCACAACCTACACCGCTCTTATGGTGCGACAATCTAAGCACCATCGCACTCACGAAAGACCCTGTTTATCACTCACGAACCAAACACATCGAGCTCCGCTACTTCTTCATACGTGAGCTCGTACAAGCTGGTGAACTTCTGGTTCGTCATGTCACTTCTCATGACAACATCGCCGACATCTTCACCAAGGCGCTACCTCGTGAACAACATCAAAAGCTATTGACTCGTCTTGGACTCCATGCCCCTTCGGGAGACGTTATGAGCCTTCTGGGCTTCTAGGGGGTGTGTCAGACTGTGGCCCAGTGGTCTTCACTAGGCCACTTAATTATGAGAAGTCCAGTTCAGCTCTCCCTGACTGCGATCACAGTTTTACTGTGATTGCAGTCAGATATGCAATCTAACATGTCAGCAACATGGATTGCAAGAATCCGCCTAGGTGGCAGATTAGAGATTGTTGCAGTGTGCCTAGGTGGCAGATCAGTCCCCTCTCTGTCCTGAGTATATCAGCCCACTTGGGCTCATTCATCAATCACTCATTCAGAAGTTCCACCTTCTTTCAGACAAGCATATGAGGGTGGCGATAGCGCAGGAGACGACGAGCATCCGTCAGGAGCTGACACGGCGACCTCACAGTCAGTTGGCTGTGGACCCGCGTGTGGACGGTCTGGCGAGCCAGGTCCAGATGCTCCGGGCGGCACTTGAGGGTCAGGAGGGTCGGGAGGCGGTGGTGAGAGGAGAGCACCAGAGGGCATGGGAGGGACTACATCACCAGGTGGAGGAGCTTAGCGTACAGACTGGGATTCTGGCAGTCCGACAGGCAGGACTGTCGATGGAGGTGACGGAGCGGCGGGAGTTTTCACGGGGGCCGCTAGCCACATCAGGGCCAGGTGATGGGAGAGTAGCCACTCAGGGCCTCATACCAGGAGAGGAGATGAAGGAGGTATGGGAGGAGCCGAGGGAGAGGGGGGGGAGGATGGAGACTGAGGGCCAGGAGTTGGATGCCTCTGGTGGGGAGACTGCGCCTACAGGGTCAGGACAGCAGGACACCTCGGCGAGGCCACGAGAGGATGAGATCATTGTACGGAGCACAGAGATTCAGGGGGAGGAGACGCATGCGACAGAGTGCCTCATCCAGCATTACGAGGTTGCCGACTCGTCGGCGGAGATACGGGCCCATATTACGGACTGCACCACGCGTGGATCCGGGACAGAGCCAGTGTGTAGTGCTGGAGAGAGCCGTCGCCGACGGCGCCGCCGCCGACGTCAGAAGCGTGCCCGGTTAGCAGCAGCACAGATGAGGGGAGTTCTCGGCCCGGCACCGACCCGAGAGGCCCAGGGGGTTGGGACGACACCGGACTTGAGAGGGGCACAGGGAGTGCTTGGGCCGGCGCCTACCCCTGGTGCACTCGCGGTGGGGACAGGGGGGAGGAGATCCGAGGCACTGGCGGCAGGGGGAGTGACGGGAGGAGGTGGAGCGAGTGACCGAGGTGAGGATAGCGGAGGGGCGACGTCAGGTGAGAGCAGCCCCTCGGCACAGGGTCAGGGTGGGGAGGACAGCACTACTGGAGGGACGAGAGAGGCGAGCGGCATAGGTGGGGACGGGGGTGACGATGGTGGAGAGGATGGAGATGGACGTCGTAGTAGAGGCAGCACACGACCAGAGGATGGGGAGGAGGACGAGGAGGAGGAGGAGGGGAGCGAGGTGGAGGAGGCAGAGGCGAGTGACCTGACGGGACGGGGGAGAGGAGACGAGCCACGCCCTGGTGGAGGAGGGGATACCACAGGAGCCTCGACTGTCGGGGTGAGCCCCTGCCACCTACCATCACGGACGACTCGCGCGGGTCTTCAGCGCATGAAGACCCGCGCCATTAAAGGGCGTATGACACGGACAGGAAAGAAGTCAGAGAGATGGATAGCGGAGACAGAGAGTGGAGAGGGTGAGGACACTGCGAGGGGCTGTGAGCCGCAGAGTGAGAGGCGGGAGTATACGGAGGAGGGGCGGACGGGACATCAGGGACAGGACCAGCGGACCCCAGACGATGGAGAGCAGCATGCTGGTAGCAGCCCGGCCGGAGGAGGGATACCCGCAGAGGCCGTACAGAGGGAGAGGGAGGAGGAGGTGGTGGGGCAGGGAGATGGAGGATAGAGGGAGAGAGCAGGAGGTCAGGGTGAGAGGGGAGAGAGGGTGGAGGAGACTGGCGCCACAGGACCGGGGGGGAGGAGGGGGAGGATCGGTTGATCCATGTCGTGTACCAGCGGGTTGGGGACCTCCGTGGCACTGCCCGTGGATGGGGTGTGGTTACACGAGGAGGAGCCGATGGGCTCTGCGTACCCATTGGGGCCGTCGACATGCGGGGTTTAGCATGGCGGCAGCAGTCCAGGGCGTCCAGTTACGCATCCCACCTCGCTCAGCAGCAGATGCCGCAGTGGAGCAGCACGAGGAGCATCGTGAGCGGGAGGCATGGATGGCTGAGCGCCAGGCGAGGGGTGGCGGTCTCGCAGGCCCAGAGCAGGTGCTAGGCGTGGCGGGGTGGCAGGCAGAGTTACGTAGGAGGCGAGCACAACGGGAGGCACAGCAGGAGGCACGAGGTGAGCGTCGTTTGCGCTATTCTCAGGCACGACGGGAGCGGGAGCGACAGGCGAGGGGTACGGAGCCAGGGAGTGGGTCACCAGGACGGAGGGCTGACACGGGATCAGGACACACACCCCAAGGACACACGGCTGAGGAGGACAAGGGACAGGCAGAGAGCCCTGCAGGTGGAGAGCACCAGGGCGAGGGGATGACAGACAGACCATTCTCAGTCGCAGAGCAGTTTATCCGTGAGTGCTTTCCGATATCCACCGATGAGGCGCGAGGAGCACGGGACACCGGAGGTGGTCCCCCCCCTTGCACCGCGAATGATACAGGGGGCGGGGGAGGTGGGGTGGACGGTACGAAGAGACCTCAGGGGGGGCGTCTGGCAGGCGGGGGGACCGGCGGAGGGAGGTAGTGGGCCCGGGCATTGGAGGAGGGGGAGCGGCGGTGCAGCGACAGCAGGAGCAACAGAAGCAGCAGCACCAGCAGGACCAGCGACATCAGCGGCAGCAGGAGCATCGACAAAGCACAGAGGGACGGGAGCGGGTGCTGATGCTGCTCCCAACCCCCCCCCAGGCGTCAGGTGGTTGGACCTCATGTCCGAGTGGATGGAGTACCAGAGGGCGAGCGGGCGCCGAGGGGCCAACAGTAGGGCCAGCAGCAGCAGCAGCAGCAGCCGAGGCCCCAGCGGGGGCGCCAGCCCCAGCGGCAGGCACACGAGCATAGAGGACAGGGGCCACGCCAGCCGCAACAGCAGCACCAGGAGCAACCCCATGAGCAAATGCACCGGCAGCAGCCTCAGCACCAGGAGCAGCATCAGCAGGAGCCCCAACAGCACCCACGGCAGCGACCAGCACGACAGCGGCAGGAGCAGCAGCAGCCGCAGCAGCAGGAGCCTAGGAGGAGGCGCGAGCAGAGCCAGGAGGAGGGGCACAGGGGTGCAGGCGTGGGCGGGGGAGGACAGGGGGAGAGGGGTAAGGACAAGCGATGGGAGCGTTTGTGGCGATGGGCAGAGGGAGTGGATTGGGACCAACTCTATGGTGCGGAGGTACTGCCGCTATTCGTATATGCGAGGATCCCTGCTGGGGCTGGGGACGCGGTCCGGGTAGCCATGCGGATCCCCTTGGCTAGGAGTGCCGCGAGGCCCCTGGATGCAGCTGGTCCCTTACTGCTCCAGGCGATACCCAGCCTGATCCTTCGGGTGCGGCCACAGCACAGGCGAGGCTCAGACGCGGATTGGGTCCGGCTCTTAGCGGCCCGGTTCCAGCGAGGGGAGTGGGAGGAGTTATGGAGGGAGGCGGTGGCCCACACACGACCGGCGGGGCGACCGCCCCCGCCACGACACCTCCGACACAGGGAGGAGGAGGCGAGGGAGCAGCGGCTGCAGCAGGCAGTGACAAAATTTCGGAGAGGGAGCACGTCGAAGGCCTGTGCGGCCTTGGACAACTCAGTGCTAACGCCCCCAAGACCAGAGGTGCTTGCGCAGTTGCAGGCAAAGCACCCCGCAGCAGAGCAGCCGATTCCAGCATGGGTGAGGGAGGCGGCACGACGAGCACCTGCAGCGTTTCCGGATGCCGACGGTGTCCAGAGAGCCTTGATGGACAGCAGCCGAGGGTCAGCGGCGGGCCCCTCGGGGCTGACCCTGGACCACCTCCGACAGGCAGTGGTGGGGGACGAGCAGCTGACACGACTGCTGGCGCAGCTGCTCGCCGCCATTTGTAGGGGACAGCTACATCCCACGACACGGCGATTCCTGGCGGCGAGCAGACTCATCGCACTGGCCAAGCCCGATGGGGGGGTGCGGCCGATAGCGGTGGGAGAGGCGATTTGGAGGCTCCTCGCNTCCGGATGCCGACGGTGTCCAGAGAGCCTTGATGGACAGCAGCCGAGGGTCAGCGGCGGGCCCCTCGGGGCTGACCCTGGACCACCTCCGACAGGCAGTGGTGGGGGACGAGCAGCTGACACGACTGCTGGCGCAGCTGCTCGCCGCCATTTGTAGGGGACAGCTACATCCCACGACACGACGATTCCTGGCGGCGAGCAGACTCATCGCATTGGCCAAGCCCGATGGGGGGGTGCGGCCGATAGCGGTGGGTGAGGCGATTTGGAGGCTCCTCGCGCGATGGATGGTCAGCACAGGGAGGAGAGAGATGCAGGCAGCGTTGGCACCACTGCAGCAGGCGGTCGGGGTGCAGGCAGGGGGGGACACAGTGGTACACATGGTTGCTGAGCAGCTGGAGGCGCGTCCGGAATGGGGAGTCGTCCGGAACGCGTATAACTCGGTGGAGAGAGCAGCGATATTCGAGGCGGTGCGTGCACGGGGCTTCGAGCAGCTGATCCTTGCCTTGGCCCTCTTCTATGAGCTGCCCTTGGATCTGTACTACCACGAGGGAGTACGACTGAGTGTGCTACGCTCGGAGAGAGGGGTGAGACAGGGTGACCCGATCAGTCCATTCCTGTATGCGCTGGCGCAGCAGGGCGCACTGGAGGGAGCTCAGGCAGCGATGGGAGAGACGGGGCGGGTACTGGCGTACCTGGACGACACGTATCTGCTCGGGCCCGCCCGTGAGCTGGAGGCGGGATTTACAGCGTTACAGGAGGGGCTAGCGGCGGTCGGGATGGAGGTCCAGCCCCGCAAGTGCCAGCTGTTCCTGCCGGCGAGTGTGGAGCAGGTCCCAGCTGGCCTTGCGGGAGTATCTCGGGTGGTGGAGGGGATGATGGTCCTGGGGGCGCCGATGGGGACGGAGGAGTTCTGCAGAGGACNCGTATAACTCGGTGGAGAGAGCAGCGATATTCGAGGCGGTGCGTGCACGGGGCTTCGAGCAGCTGATCCTTGCCTTGGCCCTCTTCTATGAGCTGCCCTTGGATCTGTACTACCACGAGGGAGTACGACTGAGTGTGCTACGCTCGGAGAGAGGGGTGAGACAGGGTGACCCGATCAGTCCATTCCTGTATGCGCTGGCGCAGCAGGGCGCACTGGAGGGAGCTCAGGCAGCGATGGGAGAGACGGGGCGGGTACTGGCGTACCTGGACGACACGTATCTGCTCGGGCCCGCCCGTGAGCTGGAGGCGGGATTTACAGCGTTACAGGAGGGGCTAGCGGCGGTCGGGATGGAGGTCCAGCCTCGCAAGTGCCAGCTGTTCCTGTCGGCGAGTGTGGAGCAGGTTTCAGCTGGCCTTGCGGGAGTATCTAGGGTGGTGGAGGGGATGATGATCCTGGGGGCGACGATGGGGACGGAGGAGTTCTGCAGAGGACGACTGGATGGGGCGGTTCATGAGGTGGAGGAGGTGTTGGAGACTCTGGTGGACTTGCCAGACGCCTAGGCACCATTCAGCATCCTGCGAGGGTGCGTGACGCAACGTCTACAGCACCTCACCAGACTCACGCCCCCGTCTCAATGGTGGACATCAGGTCTGCGCGGTTCGACGAGCGAGTGGGGCAGTGTTTACGGCGGCTCTTGCGGATGGAGGGAGCGGCGTCCATGCGAGAGGGCCGGGCGGTGACGCATGCTGAGCGACAGGCGCAGCTACTAGTGCGCATGGGTGGCCTCGGACTGACATTGGTGGCGGACTTAGCTCCCCTGTCGTTTGTCTGCAATCGCCTACAGACGTGGCAGGAGGTGCGGAGTATCCTTTGCATGCCAGGTCCAGGGGATCCGGGAGGGGGTGCGGAGCGAGAGCGAGGGGAGTGGCGGAGGGGGACGTTTCCAGAGCTTCGGGCGGCGGCGCTACAAGAGTACCCAGCGGCGATTCAGAGGGAGGTGCCGGAGTTGGAGACGTGTGAGTAGGGCAGTCCACGCCGCCTATTTCAAGATCTCTGCACTCGTGTGCATGAGTGGCAGCTGGAGGAGCTGAGGACATCAGTCACCGCCGACTTGGGGGAGGTAGAGGGGTGGCCACAGCTTCAGCGACTGACGGCGATTCAGGGGGGACACAGCGGTGATTGGTTGTTGGCGCACCCCAGATCCGTCACGGACCGGTTGTACATGGCGCCGGACGATTGGCGAGTGGCGTGCAGGTTCCGGCTGGGACTTCCGATTGCGCACCTACGACACGGTGTGCACATGCCCAGCCGGGGCGCTGATCCGGCCGTGCGCCCCCCAGCATGCCCTCCGCTGTACATGGGGAGGAGCGCCGAGGGCAGTCCATGACGCGGTGGTCCGGGAGCTGGCAGCAGTGATGCAGGAGAGCGGGATGGGTGGAGTGGTGGAGGAGCCGAGAGACATCTTACCGGGGGGGAGACCGGACATTTCATGTTTGGACACGGGCACCGGGCATCGACTGGTCCTGCATGTGGTCATCGCGGACACGCAGTGGCCTTCCTGGGGCCGACAGTCGACGTATCGACCGGGAGTGGCGCTGGAGGCAGCAGTACGGGAGAAGGAGAGGAAGTATGGGCAGTGGCGGGAGGAGGCGAAGCGAGACCACCTGGAGTTCGTGTTCCGGCTATGGAGACGTTGGGGGCCATGTCGCGCGGCATGGGAGTGGTGCTCCGCGGGGCCACAGAGGCGTCCCAGCAGAGGCTGTGCCGACATGGTGGAGCGGAGGGGGTGGCGGTGCCACTTCGCGCCCTCCTAAACCAGCGCATGGCAGTGACCCTTCAGCGGGCTCAGGCCCAGCAGATCCGGCGCAGAGGAGCAGAGTGGGCAGCAGATGCAGCATTGGAGGAGGATGTAACCAGGGCCAGGCGTGTGTTGCGCAGGAGAGATGAGGGACCAGCTCAGGCGAACTTGTGCTTCGTTGGCCGGGAGTAGTTGGCTATTGTTATAGGGTGCTCTTGGGCAAGACAGTTGGCTATTGTTAGCGCTGACAGTGTGCTTTTGGCCAGGAACCTTTCATGGTCCGACGTGGCTTTTGCTCTGACAGTGTGTTTTTGGCCTGGAACCTTTCATGGTCCGGCGTACCCCTTGTTCTCTCGTATGTACAATTTTCATTTCATGTAATGAGATTATTACACCACACCACACCACACCACACCACACCACACCACACCACGCCACACCACACCACACCACACCACACCGCACCGCACCGCACCGCACCGCACCGCGCCGCACCGCACCACACCACACCACACCACACCGCACCGCACCGCACCGCACCGCACCGCGCCGCACCGCACCACACCACACCACACCACACCGCACCGCACCGCACCGCACCGCACCGCGCCGCACCGCACCACACCACACCACACCACACCGCACCGCACCGCACCGCACCGCACCGCGCCGCACCGCACCACACCACACCACACCACACCGCACCGCACCGCACCGCACCGCACCGCGCCGCACCGCACCACACCACACCACACCACACCGCACCGCACCGCACCGCACCGCACCGCGCCGCACCGCACCACACCACACCACACCACACCGCACCGCACCGCACCGCACCGCACCGCGCCGCACCGCACCACACCACACCACACCACACCGCACCGCACCGCACCGCACCGCACCGCACCGCACCACACCACACCACACCACACCAAACCACACCACACCACACCACACCACACCGCACCACACCACACCACACCACACCACACCACACCGCACCACAATCTCAGCATCTTCATGATGATGCCGATAATGGTGCAAGAGTGTGTGTCCACTGAGTTGACTATGTTGTGCCTCACGTGTGTTGGCTTGATCCAAGATCGTTGGTTTGTGTCGGCTTCTCTCTAAGCGGCATCAAGAGTTATGTATTTTTCCAAAACGCTTCACAAAGTGTTCATAGTTCCAGCTGCCCTCAGAGAGAAGTCTACAGAGAGCGATAGAGAAGGCACATACCTGACCACTTCGCTCCACCAGCGGTATCCAGACAAATACGTTGTCGCTGTGTATCACCACTTCACTCCACCAGCTGTATCCAGACACATACGTTGTCTCTGTGTCTCACCAATTCGCTCCACCAGCTGTATCCAGACACATGCGTTGTCTCTGTGTATCACCACTTCGCTCCACCAGCTGTATCCAGACACATACGTTGTCTCTGTGTATCACCACTTCGCTCCACCAGCTGTATCCAGACACATACGTTGTCTCTGTGTATCACCAATTCACTCCACCAGCTGTATCCAGACACATACGTTGTCTCTGCGTCTCACCAATTCACTCCACCAGCTGTATCCAGACACATACGTTGTCTCTGTGTCTCACCAATTCGCTCCACCAGCTGTATCCAGACACATACGTTGTCTCTGTGTATCACCAATTCGCTCCACCAGCTGTATCCAGACACATACATTGTCTCTGTGTATCACCAATTCGCTCCACCAGCTGTATCCAGACACATACGTTGTCGCCGTCGCCGACCCAAGAGAAGACAATCCAGCTTTGCTCAAGCACACGCAGGCGGTCCGACTCCAGCGCACAGCATACAAGAAAGCGAACGGAAGCCATCTCAGAAAACACTTTTCTCTTTTCAGGCAGGCATTCGGGGTCAGTGTGCGGTGATGCGTCAGGCATGTGTCCCTCACGGGCGACCACATGGCGTTCTCCGGCAGGATCTCCGTGGGGTCATGCCTGTCTCCTGGCTCTGGGGCCCTGTGGCACTTTCTGACCTGTGTTGTGTCGTGCCCGTGGATGCACGGGTTCAGCGGTCCCTGTCGCACGGCCGTGCTCGAGAACCATTTGTTTTCTGCGGATGTGGCTTGTACCATATCTTGTTTGCTGTGGCGCGCAGGACAGTGGCATCCTCCCCACCATTGCTTCTAAAGCAAGACTTCACCACACAAAAAAAAAAACCTCCTTTTCTCACCTGCGTAGAACGGACGAGAACCTCGCCTCCTCGTCCATGTTGACCACTCTCGACGGAAGCTTTCTTCCTCTCTCCTGCAGCACACAGAGGGAAAAAAGAAAAAAAAGAAGGGGGGAAAACAACCTTGGACGTCTCTAAATGCTTCCAACCTCTGAAAACTTATCTTTTAACTCCAAACGGAAGCTTTCTCCCTCTCTCGTGCACCACAAATATGAAAAAAACAATAAAGACTTGGATTTCTTGCAACGCATCTAATCTTTCTACTTTTATCGAGGCTTTCTTCCTCTCTCCTGCACAAATAGGAAACAAAATGAAAAAGAAAAAAACATGTTGCGCCAAGCGTCCAAGTGTTTCACTTGAAAGGAAGCTTTCTCATTCTCTCCTGGAGCACACACCGCCGGCAGACGAGAAGTTGAGAGAGGGTGGGAAAAGAAGCATTTTTGAAGAAAACGGCAAGCCACAAGAAGAAGAAGAAGAAGAAGAAGAAGAAGAAGAAGAAGAAGAAGAAGAAGAAGAAGAAGAAGAAGAAGCAAATTCCCTCAGAACGTGCCCGTGGATGCAAAGGTGCAGCAGTCTGGGCCACGTGGACATGCCCAAGAACCCAACCCACTGTATTCTGTGGAAGTGGTTTTGTGCCATATGTTGTCTGCGGTGGCAAGCGGGGCGTTGGCGTCCTCCCCTCATCACCATAGTTTTCAAGGGGAAACAAATCTCTGGCAATCAAAATGAAAGAATACTGTCAGACGTGTCATCCGATCCATGCCATGACTTCACGTGCCACACAGAAAAACTTAATTCTCTCCGACCTTGTTCTGTTTCTGGGTTTGAGATTAGGGTGGGCAAAAATATTGTATCGACCCAATATCAATATCGATATCGACCCTCAATATCAATATCAATATCGATATCGATATCGACAGTCAATATCGATACGATATCGATATTGACTTTTGACCTCCCCAAATATCGACCCCCAGATTTCAATATCGACTTTTTTTCTTCATTTTCTAGAAATCTGACAGTATTTTGGGTCGCTGGAGAGGTCAATCTGGACAAGTTTGATGCAAGGAATCCATTTCTGCAGTCAAAATCAGAGATGGAGCACTTTGAGGCCCAGGATTCATGCATTGGAGGTCTATGTGATATTGACAATATTTCAATATTGGGCAGATATCGACCAGTATTGAGCAGTATTGACTTTTGTAAGATATCGAAATATCGATATCGAAAATATCGAAATATTGAAATATTGATATTGAAATATTGAATATCGCAATATTCCCACCCTATTTGAGATAGTACGCCAATGGAAACAACAAGTCCACCAAAACTCTCCACCTTTTGGCCACTGCCAAATCGAGGGTGCTGCGACAAACGTGCGACCGCGGAAAAAATGTGTAGCTGCGGAAAGGCGTGCGACTGCAGAAAAGCGTGCAACTGTGGAAACAGGTACGACTGTGGAAAGGTCTACACTGTGGAAAAGCGTGCAACTGCGAAAAAGTGTGCGACTGAGACAGAGCATGCGACTGAGGCAGAGCGTGTGCGACTGAGGCAGAGCATGCGAGTGAGACAGAGCGTGCGACTAAGACAGAGCGTGCGACTAAGACAGAGCATGCGACTAAGACAGAGCGTGCGACTAAGACAGAGCGTGGGACTAAGACAGAGCGTGCGACTGAGACAGAGCGTGCGACTGAGACAGAGCGTGCGACTGAGACAGAGCGTGCGACTAAGACAGAGCGTGCGACTAAGACAGAGCGTGCGACTGAGACAGAGCATGCGACTAAGACAGAGCGTGCGACTAAGACAGAGCGTGCGACTAAGACAGAGCATGCGACTAAGACAGAGCGTGCGACTAAGACAGAGCATGCGACTAAGACAGAGCGTGCGACTAAGACAGAGCGTGCGACTAAGACAGAGCGTGCGACTAAGACAGAGCGTACGACTGAGACAGAGCGTCCGACTAAGACAGAGCGTGCGACTGAGACAGAGTGTGCGACTGAGACAGAGCGTGCGACTGAGACAGAGTGTGTAACTGAGACAGAGCGTGCGACTGAGACAGAGCACGCGACTGAGACAGAGCGTGCAACTGAGACAGAGCGTGCGACTAAGACAGAGCGTGTAACTGGGGCAAAGCGAGCACATGAATGTCGACAAATTTTGGTGCACCGACCTCAACCAGTTAAGGTTGTTAACGAAGAACTCGGGTCGAGTTTTTTACTCGAACTCGACTCGAACTCGAACCTCTGAGTCGAACTCGAACCTCTGAGTCGAACTCGAACTCGTGAGTTCGGGTCGAGCTCAACTCGCCAAGTCCGAGTTCGAGTTGTCCTCTGGGGGGACGAGTCGAGTTCAACTTGACTCGAGTTCGCCGAGTCTGAGTCTAAACTCGAACTCGAAACTCAAACTACAAAATGGAAGCCAAACAGGCTGAAACAGTTTACTCGTGCAACAGCTGTCGTTTCCCGTGCTTTTCACGTCGTTTCTAGACAAAAAATGTGAACCCACATGATACTCGAATGAAGTCCAACTCGGAAACTCAAACCACTTGTGGGACTCTTTTGACAAGCGTTTGCATGTTGTTGCTGAGTGTTACTGAGTTTGACAGTTTCCACATGCTGCACGCCGCTGCACGTGTAAGTTTGCACCCGCTTTCCACTTTTGGGCTGGGGCAAGTTCGAGTTTAAACTCAGTGGGCCAGACACGACTCGGACTCGAAGTGCCCAGTCCGAGTTCGAGACCGAGTTCGAGTTCACCCCTCCGTGGGCGACTCGAGTCGAGTTCGACTCGAACAGGGCAGTTCAAGTTCGAGTACGAACTCAAACTCGCGAGTTTTCCGAGTTCGAGTCGAGTTGGACTCGAGTTTACTCGATTAACATGCTGACAACCAGTTACTCTTTGCGGGTCAACTAACTGTTAGGCGTTTAAGAAAAAACAACTTCGCACCACCTCCATCAGTGCAATGGATACTCCTCATGAGTCGTGTCTGGGGCTCGGGCCATGTTTGGGGCTCCGGCCGTGTCAAGGGCTCGGGTCGTGTCTGGGGCTCAGGCCCGTCCGCTCCAATGTCATCGTTTGAATTTCATTGGCAAGATGTGGGCACAAAATCATTCTTGAATGTCTTGCAAAATTGGATGAGAAATATTCTCATCAAATACCTCGGGAAACGATAGGTTGTGCTTTTTCTAAGGGCCAAATAGCTTGCAAACCCATAAAACGCAAAGTGTGACTCTTATCCGCCCAACACCGGCCAAAAAAAAAAAACTCAAAAGCCCAATCGGAAATTATGCTCGCTCGCGGCATGCGTTGACGGGCGAGCAAGAAAGAAAACGCATGGGGTCATCGCTCCCTCACGATCGAGCGAAAGCGCCCTTCTTTCATTTTTGACATTTTTTTTATACACGCAAACGTTTTCCTTTAACGCACAAACCGCAATCAAACCCTACCCCGAATTACATTCACGATTTTAGGGTTATAGTTCTGCGCGGACTCCTGCTGGCCCAACAGGTTCCCTTTCGACGCATGGGGAGTCTCGAACTCCCCTCAAACTCAAAAGAAACCTCCCCCCGCTAGTATCACAAACCCTTCAACGAAGGGGTTTGTGATACTAGCGGGAGGCGCCGCATGCCATGCGTCGTCAACGCATGGCATGCGGCGTCGCCATGCATTTTCGTATGTTTTCTTTGTTATTGACTTGGCGGTAGCGGCAGCTGATGGGTAGTTAGGTTTGTTTTTTGCCGGACGACGGGCCAACAAGTTACATACTTCTACTAGTCAGGTATGTGACTTGTACCCTTCTTCTAAACGCATTGCAAAGCGTTTTAGAAATAATAGAACCTCCTCGTCAAACACATCGGGATACGATGGCAAGCGGCACAACTTCTCAAGGGAAGTGAAGAGAACTCTTTTCAAGGGAAGTGAGGAGAATGCTTTCCAAGGGTTCCTATACAACCAAAAAGAAGACCCGTAATGTATGGAGTAGGGATGTTAGGTCGGAATCGAAATCAAAAAATTCGATTTCGTTTCGTCAAATTTCGGCTTCGACTAATTTCGGTTTCGGCCAATTTTGACAAAACGAAATTGGATTTCGTTTCAACTTTGACTGGCCCCTTGTCAATTTCAATCTTGATTTGATTTCGACCTGTTATTGTGTTTTCTCTTCCACATCTTATTCTGCATACTCTTTGCCCAAGTTTAAGCTTGTTCACGTGTACACAGAGGTTACTTGACCGTCACATATTGTTAAAATCTCTCAAAAGGCAGTTTTCCTTCATTTTTGCAAGTCCAAAATGTGACCCAACAAAACGAAACGAAATTATGTTTCGATTTCGGTACTAATTTCGTCCAATTTCGACCAAACGAAATTGAAATTTGTTTCGTTTCATTTCATCCAAGACCTGCTAAAACTTTGGTTTGTTTCGAATTCGACCTGATTCGAAACGAAAACGAAATTAGTCGAAATTTAATTCCGTTTCGACCTAACATCCTTAATATGGAGGGGGGGAGCAAGGCGGGGGGAAAGGGGGGAAGGAATTCCTTCTTCTTTTCTCCTGTTTCTCATGACAGACCTCGGCAAGATGGATGTTTCTCGCAGGTTGGGACTCGATCTCCCTCGCAATGCGCTCCGCCTCACGCTCCATCTCCGGAGTCATCCGCTCCAATCTTGTCGTGTAAATGTTTTCGTCGAAAGTACTCTGCACACCGAACAGCGCGCGGTTCGCCTCAAACTGGTCCCACCTCCGCCCACCGCCGCCGCCGCCTCCCCCTCCCCTACCGCTGCTGCCGCTCACACCACCGCCGCCGGCTCCGCTTCGCCAACCCAAATCGCCGTTTGGAGCGTCCAAACTGTAGTCCAATAAATGGTTGCTTTCCGCGGTCCCATTCACGCCCTCGTCGTCGGGCATCCAAGGCTGCAGTTCCCTCCCCATCCCTGCACCCGCAGCCCTCCCGCCTCCTCCACCGCCGCTGCTGCCGCTGCCAACACCACTGCTGCCGGCGCTACTGCCAGGAACTCCGTTGGGGCGCCAGCTGGCGCTGCGGTCCGCTCGTCCCCACGCATCGCTGGCAGCGCCCGCCGCCGCACCGCCGTCCCTGCCAGCTGGCCCGAGAGCAGAAGAGGACGAAATGAGCTCGTCCGTTGCCAGGTCGTTGGCGGCCACTGCTGCTGCCAGATGGGCGGCACGGGCCGCCGGCGGCTCCAGACGGAAAGGCAAGTCCTGAAAAATGATAGCAAAAAAAAAAAAAGTGGGAGCAAAAAGAGAGGAGGGGAAGGCTGTGTGTTGCAGAATGCTGGAATTTGTCCTTTCTTCCAGTTAGCTGAGGACCTCAGCCTTGTTGTCTGCAGAGTTATCTGCAATGATATCAGCCTGAGGCATGGGCTGCCCGTGGATCCGGCACACATCGGGTTCTGCCGTTCAATTCAGTTGAGGTCAGAACGGCAGACACTGAAAATGGAAGCCAACCTCATTTCCGAGGGAACACAAAGCAGGAAGAGGGGAAAACTGTAGTGCAAAATGCAGTGCAAATTGTAATGCACATTGCTGCGCAACATGCCTTGATCTTCCGTCACAAGTGGCTGACGCATGGGCTGCTGGCGGCTCTGGTTGAAATGGCTGACAGCGGCAGGAGGAATGCAAAGAAAAACGAAAAAGGAAGAAGAAAAGACAAGGAGGAACCAAAACAGGAAAACCAGGAGAAAACAGGTCTTTTGTCTTCTGGGTTCTGCAGCCAGCACGCTGGCGCCAAAACCTGAGAGTGAAAAAGGAATCAAAAGTTAAGGGGGAAAAAGAGTGGAGGGGAATGGGGGCCGGCCGGCCGGGCAGGTCCCCCTCCCCCCCCCCCAACTCCCCACCGCCAGCTGTTCCTAAGGGGGAGGGCAGCCACACGAGGAACTGCTGGAGGGCGAGCAGAGGTTGTAGACTAGA